>JBAMCK010000607.1:0-252680 GCA_037075185.1 Drosophila pseudotalamancana | reverse complement strand
TAAATTAAGTTGTTATCCAGTGGAAAAATATGCAAATTGTTTTTGGCTCATGTCAGACATAAACTTTTTTTATGACCATGTGACATGTCAGCCCAGTCTCTCTATCTTTCCCGTCTCCCCGTCTCCCTCACTCTCTCTCTCTCTCTCTCTCTCTCTCTCGCTCTTTCCCTCTCTCTTTCTCTTTCTCTTTGTGTGCTCTACCATAGCATTTGTCTAGCGAACACTTTCGTCTGGCGCCGCCGCCAAAAAAAAAAAAAAATTAAATGAAACAACAGCTACAACCAACTCTCATGTGTGTGCGTGTGTGTGTGTTGATGATGGGGACGTGTTCACGTTTATGCACACTTCGTGTATCCCTAAATCAGATAAGCGAACCTAACTCGAACCGCCCCTACCCCCACTCTCTGCCTTTCCCCTCGCCCTTTCCATCTTCATATCCATCTCTCTAAAATAATTGCAAATCATAAATAAGTTGAGGCACGGCTTTGGTTTTGCCTTTGTCGGTGTCCTCGACATTATTTAGTGGCAACAGCAGGCGACAGGCAGAACCAGTAACTCTTCCACTTCCCAATGCACTAGCCCCTACCCAGCCCTCCACCCCTCATCCCCCATCCACCTGCTGTTTTCAGTGTTTTCACTGAGTGCAGCTAACAGTTAATTAAGACATTCAACCAACCGCCGATCGTCCCACTCTTTGACTCCTTGCATCGTTCGCGTCGTGTTTCGGCCTAATCCTCGCCTTTTCCACCCCCTTCTCCCCCACCGCCTTCCACCCACTCCCTGTCCAGTTGCAATTGGTCGCGTGTTTCCCTTCAGCGCTGCGGCCATGTTGCTTGTACGGTTGTTGCAGCTGAGTTAGAGAGTGTTTATATATACGTATTTGTCCCACTTCCCTAACCCCCCTCCCCCATCTCACCCATCCTCCCCTCCCCACACCCCTCTGCGTGTAATGCTTACAAGCTTCTAATTGAGCGTGCAGAGGTCGCTTCTAATTATCGCACGAACCGAACCAAATGGTTTTCCATTTCGTGCCTTTGACGCTCCATTGTTGCTCCTGAATTTGCACTTGTGTATAAATTTCTCCTCCTTGTTGCTGTTGTTGTTGTTGTTAGTGTTATTGTTGTCAGCAGTGTTGTTGGCGACATTCGGGCTGCGGCTTTCGCCTACAGCCCAACAATAAATTAAGTAATTTTGGATCTAGAAAGCAGTTTAAAGTCGTGGCAGTTGCCAGACCAAGAACAGTGGGAGATTGGGGATTAGGGATTGGGAAATCGTTCGCGAACCACCCGTGTGAGTGCCTGCTAACTGCCTATCCATCTATCCATCCATCCATCCATCTATCCTTACATCCATCCATCCATACATCCATACATCCATACATTCAGCGAATCAACTTCATTACCGAGTACAGGGTTTCAAAGTGTGTGTGTGCAAATTTCCTGTTCTGCTTTTTACGGCGGCACGTAATCAAATTAAGCAATTACTGCTCTGCGTCTACGCCCCACCCTTCCATTTGGGCAGTTGAGTCTACACTGAGACCGCGTCCACAACCCTCTTGATTGTGGGGCAGCTGTGAGCTTCGTGCAGCTGCGATAGGAAACTGGGGAATGAGCAAGTTGCACCCCACAATCATAACGGTAAACGTTGCCTAGGCAAACGGAACTTCAACAACTCCAAGTGGCATTTATGTCCTCCCTGGTCCAGTTCCACACGGCACTCAATTTGATCATATGTCTAGGCCATCCCTTACAAAACGGAGTTCATCTGAGAACTTCCTTAAGAGTAAGCTTCCTGTTCTCAAAATTAGTATGATAATCGCTTGGTTTATGGCCAATTAATCAACTCACAGTAGACCCAGACCGAGACCCGAATCAGGAACTTGTCCCAGACACAGAAACATATTTTCACTGACTTATGTATATCCATGACCACACCCATTTGTTGTTCCGCTCTCCACCCTCCGCTTAATATGGAAAGTCAACATAACTTAGAGGTGCTTCGAATTGGGCTACAGCTGTAGCCGATGGGTTTATGAGTCGGTTGGCCTCTTCGAACCATGTCGTCAATTAACAATATTGAATTCGAAGTGGAACGAAGTGGAGGCAGAAGAAGCGCTCAATGGTCCCACGGAATCCTTTCGAGTGGGTCAATGTGAAAGTGTTTACGAGTCGCCTTCACTTTCCGCGTAGCTCTTCGCTTGCTTACCTCTTGGCGATAATCGCTTAGCCCATAAAACCCTAAAAGCGTCCCTAATTATAACTGACCACGCAGCAGTGCAACTCGGTTGCGTTTTCTTTCCGCTTTCATTCCGAGCGAATGAATAGGAATAGAAATGGAAAAGCCCCAACGACCGGCTGGGTGAATGGGGAA
The DNA here is from genome assembly GCA_037075185.1 of Drosophila pseudotalamancana. Taxonomy (NCBI): domain Eukaryota; kingdom Metazoa; phylum Arthropoda; class Insecta; order Diptera; family Drosophilidae; genus Drosophila; species Drosophila pseudotalamancana. The sequence goes on along the minus strand of JBAMCK010000607.1, from coordinate 250,310 downwards.
AACTTCTCTGAATGGCAGTCGAGTGACTTTTGTTGCTTACCTCATGGATGAGCCACGGACAGTCGGACAGACTGACAGACAGAAGACTCCCCCACTGACCTAATGAGCCATTTAGCCAATTGGGGTTAATGTTGTGGGTGGAAGAGTTACGAAGAGGGATTCGCCTTTCAGCTGCGACTCACGACTCATTGATGAATATTTCAAAGGTTTCGTGCAAAGTTTCTTCATATAAAGTCGCTAAAAGACTGAGGAAAACATGAGGATAAACGAGTTCCATCTTCTATTTGTGAACTTCATCTCTTCATTTTCATATTTCCCTTATTTATGGGCATCCATTTTGGTCACGTTCCCAGGACGTGAGCATTTTTGGTAACTTTAAGGAAGAAACTTCAAACTTGTAAAGCCTCACCTCGGGCTCTTCTGAACTGCATTGTTCCTCACTCGACGACTGCACCCAGCAATGAGCAACGGCTCCTTCCTAAACTTTGTTGTTACTCGGGTTCAATTCGTGTTGATTGGAATTACGACATCCGTCCAGCCTTGTAAGCCCCGTGTCAGTGCGTGAGCTCGAGCTGTTGCCTCTGCAGTCGTCGTTTACACAGCTTAGTCCGTGTCCAACAGAACACAAACACAAACACAACAATCAAACAGGCCAACACAAATGCCAGAGCTCTCAATTGGACCTCTCGCAACCGTTTACATTGCGCTGCATCGGGACTTCGATTGCAGTCAAGCAGAGATCGAGGGCTTCCAGCTCGAGGATGGGTACAGGGGATGTCTTTGGTTTCGATTGGTTCCATGGTATCGGTTTTAAATTCACATCGACTGGATGAGAAGCATCAAGCATCAAGTGGGAGTGGAAATGCTCTGACAGGACATGAAACTGTAATTGGAACCCACTGATGCGAGCTGTCTGAATCTCTAGCTGAATCTCTATCTGTGCTCCTGTCACACATCGCATGGGCTACTCGAGGGGTGACTGGGGTGACATTCGCCTGCACTTCTTATATGAAATGACAGATTGCTCCATGGCAACTCGCATATTAATTATGGCAGGTCCCGGACTCTGGAGCAAAAGACCGAAGCAGAACACCCTTCCATTCAATCAGATATTCTGACTCTCCCCTGGGATATGCGACCTGAAAGCAAACTCTTGTTGCCTGAAATAGGTCCTATTTCACTTTTGTTTCATCTTTGGACCCGAGTCAACATCGGTCGGCAACTGAGCATCCATTTAAGTCAATCGCTTTGTTCTCCATCTCTGGCGAGAAGCTCCACTTGCCATATCATCGGCCTTTGCTGATTCCATCGTGAATGATTCCATGAGTGAATGCTGAGTTATGTTCCTATCACTCGTCACTCAGCTAGTCAGATGCTCGGTCCAGTGGGTGCAGTGGGTACAGTGGGAACAGTGGGAGCTCTGTAAACGGCTGCTTATCAGCTAATGCGCCGCTTCATTGAGTTATGGAAATTTGATTGAGTTCGAAGGATATTTCAGGATATCGCAGGATGTCGATGGCGGTGCCTTCACTCTCATTTGCGTCGGCTGGGCAACCGCAGACATATTTTCCAACTCATTTCATCGACTGTTGGTCACGAACTGAACAGCCATCTAAAATTCAAATATCACGGCTAAAAAGCGTAACCATGTTCCGATCCCTGTTCGCATCCGTATCCACATCCCAATCTGCGACCCTGCTGTCTCTTTGTCATCATTCGCATCGTCATTATGGATATGGCTGTCATTCCCCTTTCCGTATATAGACGAGAATAGACTCGTCTCGCTTTTACGAGTCAATGCTAATAAACTCGTCTGTTGTCTGTGGGGAACTTCGGGCTCAGTCGGGGTTTGTCGGGGTCTGTCGGGTGTCGGCGCCAAGTTGCATAATTCAATTACATCCGATGTAGACCCATAAAACTAAATCAAAGGAAAACAAAGCGTCACACTTCATTTACCCGGCGTGCTCCCCACATTAACATCGACATCCACATCCCCTTCCTTTTCCCTTCCTGCCTAGACAAACTTTAGTATGGTTCCGTAGTTTTTCCAATCATACAAATTTGGCGCTACTTCCAGCAGACTCTCTCCAGACAGTGGCAAGCAATAAAACCGTTGAGCAAAGAAATCCTCCTTAGTCCAGTATCCCTTGTTCCTTTCCCATTCATCTTCTCTCCCCTGGTTGGGCAGATCTTTCATATTGCGACGCTGGTTATCCTCTTGGCCGATTGCCGACATCCAAGTGCTGACATCCAAGTGGAGCCCGTCATTTGATGGCTTCTCTTGCTGCTGCTGGCAAGCAAAGTTTTCTTCACTTCCGACCAATTGCGACTCCCCATTCCCCTGCTTTAAGGCGGATGCGACTGAGTTTGGGCCTCGGAGCATCAAAACAATTTACTCGCCTGACTTTTGGTTAGAGGTTTGCTTATAGTTTCCCAGACAACAATAATAATAATAGCAATATCGTAAAAAGTGATTCCCTTCAGTTTCTCTCAGTGTACTTCTGTTTTTGGCTGCCAACAAGCAGACTTTTCCTTTGGCCTTGGCCCGAGGCGCTTCTCGAACTTGTTGGCGGATTTTGAATTAGTGCCAAGCGTGAAGTGTTGGCGCATTATTATCTTTCGGACTTCATAACTTGACTCGTAAAATCTTGATAGTTGCGCAGATTCCACTCCAGGATCTGCCACAAGGAAGGATCCGCCACTAAAAGCAAATTGTGACGCATAAAATAAAATGAAGTGCAGTTGGCGTCTAAGTTGGGGCCCAGTCTGTGGGTTATTGGCCCCATATGCCATGTGAGTGAGCAATTACCCATTTATCGAGCTAATTAACCAACGAGTGAGCCGTACGTGAAGCAGTGGAAACCTGGCAGTTCGAAACGGCCGTTGGCAACAGGCCAAGTGGAAGTCGAAGTGGAAGTGGAAGTGGAAGGTGCCTCCGACTCTCTCCATTGGCAACCCGACACGTTGGACATCTTTTAACGCCATTTCAACTGTAAATGACAGCAGCCAGTGTGCCTCCTTCTGTCTGCTTTCTTCCCCAGTGAAATGTGTTGAAGCAATGGGGGAAATGCCCCAAAATGTGGCAGAGGGAAGTGTCGAAGCGTTTCTTTTGTTGTGGACTGCGGCAAAGGATTGCAACGGACTCTCAGCGGACACATGAGATACATCTTTTATATTGTTGCCTTTCTTATACTTCTTCTTCTTCTTCTGCTTCAACTTCCTTCTAAGATATTTGATCTGAGAATTTGCAACGATTTGTAAAGCGGCCGCAACTTGACAGCCGTTCAAGGACTCTGATAACTGTGCAGCAGGATAAATGGGAAATGAGCAACTGGAAAGTGCATTCTTAGTGGTTGGTCAAGTGTGAATTATTCTCTCCCCCACCTCCAGCCCCACTCACTCCTCACAGTTAAGGTCTTCCCGGACTTCTCGAGACTCTCTAAATTTTATGAGTCGCCTCTGCAGCTGCAGCTGCATCTGCTGGCTGGGAGGATTATTTCACGAGGCAATTTGTTTGGCGCCAGCAGGACACAAGTTTTGGAGGAGAAGGGAACTGGAGGGATGAGTGATGAGGAAGAGGGAGAGGGGAGGGGAAGGGTAGCTCTCCTGCAGGTCACGTGCCCATTTTGTTTACAGGGCGCATTAAGAGGATTCCGTTTCGTTTTATTGCGATTTGATTCTATTTTCTGTTTTCTTTTCACTATTTGTTGTTGTCCTCAGCCTCGCGTGTGACTGCCACACGCCCAACAGACACAGACTCACACACACACACACTCATACACTATTTACACACAGTCGCAGCCACAGATCAAGTCTCACATATTTGTTGCTCTTCTCGCATTCACATTATTATCCTTTCCTTATCCTTAGTCTGCTTTAGGTCTAACGACTCCCATTCTCTAAACGATTTCCTGCCTTCTAAGCCCTAAGCTCTGCATCCTATTCCTCTGGGGTTGGTGTGAACTTTGCCACTTTGCCACTTTACCAGTTTGCTGCAGCATTTTTTCAGTTCTTGCAACTGTTTTCGCTTCTCTCAATTGTTATTGTTGTTGTTGCTTATTGTTTTCCTCCTCTGCAGCTTTCTATTCGTATTTGTTGCACTTCCCGGTTGCACGCTTAACCTTTCATTTCAAACCCCTTCCGTTTTCACACCCCTAAGCTGGTTTTTGTGTGTGCTTTGGCTGGACTCATTATTGAAAAGTGGGCGTGTCGCGAATTTGGATGGCTGCCTGCTGCCTCCACTGATAAGACGACGTTTGGTGGCTTAGTGGTTCTCCTGTGGTTGTTCTGTGGTTCCGACTGCCTTTCAGCTTATCAGTTATCAGTTGCTGTTATTGTAAACCTCTACAGCTCTCCAGTCCTGGCCCTTCCATAGTCTTAAATCAGAGCTTTATCGCCTGCAATTGACTTGCTCGACACTTAATGGACACACGTGGCTCTCGACTCCTGCAGCTCTTCACTCTCCAATCTCCCATTTTCCATTTGTCACTTAAACAGTTGCACGTGTAAACATCATAAATGATAAAAAGGGTTTTTCGACGCACAGCATGGATATTTTCAATTATTTTAAGAGACGTTTCTTATAAATTGCCATTAGGTTTTTAAAGGGACGCGTGTACTTTAATTAAAAGTTAGTTACCTGCTGAGCTTGTCACAAAAACTTTTGGAGTTTTTCTGTTTGCGATGATTTTGAGATTTTCTTCGTTAATGATTCGCATTTTTAACATTTGTTAACATTTGTTAACATTTTCAAGTCAAACTGAGAGCTAGCAAACGCTTTTTAATTAAATTTCGCGCTTCATTGAAATCAAATCAGAGTGGAGTCCAATTTGATGCGATGATATCCTCCAACGAAGGTTTCGATGGACGTGACGTAGCTCGGTAATTGGCTTGGACAAGTTGTCCAATTTGTCTGCCTGCATGTTTGGGCCTAATCAAATTTGCGCCCGGCTTTTGTTGGCCAGCATTTCGTGCTGCCAATTAGTTATGCGAATATATATTCCAGTTGATGCCTGGCTGATTGGATTAGGGTCCATTTGCATGGCGTCAAACAAAATGAAAATGAAACTAAAAATAAAAATTGAATGACTGAAGGCGCAACAGTTGCACCAACCGTGTGGCAGGGCTTGGTGGCAAGCACTGCGCATGTGACCACGAAGGGATTTTGGAATTTGGGATTTCGGGTTTGTTATGTAAACAAAAGTTTCACCAGTTGTCTACCGAATGATGAGCTTTGCGGTCTGTCTGCGACAACTTTAACAGCCAACTTTTAAAGCCCAGGGCGAAACTTCGAGCATTGGAGTCGGTAGATGGTCTGCTTTAAGCGCCTTAAAGTCCTTTTTGCTGGTCTTTTTAACTTTGAGTCTCGACTCGCCTGCCACTCACAACCACAATTTATATAATATTATGTGTGCTCGAAATGGAAATGGAAATGGAAATTGGTCTGGCTACGGTTTATCTAACCGCATAAACCTGGCACCTGAACTTAACCCATTTCCAAAAGCCTCTGCGAGTTATTTAATTTATTTCAGCTGCTGCTTGAAATGTAATCTGCTAAACGGAAATGCCGGTTGGACACTTCAAACTACTTTCTGTGAGAGTCTTCATGTAACAGCTACTATAACCCACATACCAACACCAACACCCACACACACGCACAATCATACATTTACACACTCATCCTCAATCCTTTTGCTGACAATGGGAACAGCAAAAACAGCATTTGAGCTGATTGCGTTTTGATAAGTGCGCTTTTAATGTTCGTCCATGTGTGCGAGAGTATGCGTATAAGTGTGTGTTTCTGTTTGTGTTTTTCTAACACACCCAAACGATTCAGAAAACAGACAGTTGTCGACCCGCTTCACGCAGTAAGCAAACATATATTTAATACCCCGTACTTTGAAATAAAACAAAAGTATTTTTACTAAAACACCATTTTACACTATTTCTTATCTTGTGATAAGTTATTTTCCTTCTTGTCTGAGCTTGTGATCTTTCCGGAAATGTGATTGATTCAGGAACTCAATTTATATAAAGAAAATAATTCTTGAAATAGATTTCCATTACAATTCAAGTATCTTTCATGTTCAGCTTGCAGGGTATCTCTTTGTCTATAACAGTCGAAAAATGTGCATGTCCTCTTTAGTATGTATAACTCTGTTTGCTTGTATGTGTGTGTGTGCATATGTGTTAGTTTGTTAGCTGTCACCCAATAACCGCAGAATTGCGTGACCAGTTTTTGTATATGTGGTTCTACTTTGCTTTTGTGGCCTGTTCGAGGGGGGGATAGAGGGGAGCGATGTGGGCTGCATGTGGGCCGTGTGGGTGGTTAATTGTGTGGATGTGTGTGTACTTGAGTTCCACTGTGTTTAAACAAAAATCAAAAAAGAAAAAAATGTTGACACTAATTGAAATATGCCAGAGATTAGCAGCCAGACCCAAAGTAATCGCAAACAACAGACCCCTAACTCGGCCAAAGAGCTCCCAGCCCCTGCCACAATTTCCGCCACCCTTAACAGGAAAATTATGCAAATTTCCCGCTGCGCTTGGACACTTTTCAAAGGCTCTCACAGAGCGCCCTTTTGGCTTGATTGAATGGCCACTAAGTGCTTCGGCTTCGATGTGGCTCATAAACTGCAACAACAATAACAGCAACAGCAACACCAACACCAACAGCAACAACAACAAAAACAATGTCTTCTATGTGTTGCCCAAGTGCAACAGAAATGTGGTTCGCTTAAAGCTTATGCTGATTTTTATGGAATACCCTGTAAGTCGAAGGGGGTTTACTTTTTTCAGTTGAGCATCAGTTAAGACAAAGTAAATCAAAGATATATATATATATGTAGCAGCCATACCCTGTAAACAATTTGTAGAGTATCCAACTCTATGTTTCCCTTCCAATGACTTACAGGGTACCTACTCATCGCATACTCGCTTATTCGCCTCTCAGCCTGCTTTCTGCTGCGGCTTTGGTTCCATTGAGTGGGCTTAGACTGGGGAATGGGCATAGATTAGGCACGGACACAGCTTAACGAGTCGAATATTTCAATTTACGTCTTAGCCAGGTCAAGAGGACATGAGGCTATGAGTAGGCCAAGTGGAGCAGCACAATTTCCAAATGCTGTCAAGAGTTTCGTTACTCCTCGATGCGGAGGAGCTTCCAGACAGTGGCTGACTGCAGAGATTTGCTTAAAAAAGAAATTTCAGTTTAATAACCAAAATGACAGCCATAAATCAATGATTATTGCCCATTGTACAACGCAGAGACGGTACCGGGCGCTGGTCCGAAGGATGGCTTTGCTCTTGGCTCAACTTATTTTACGCTTTAAAGTGGCTGCCGAGCTGAAATCCGAGATATTTTTATGGCGCAATTGGGCAGATAAAAAAACCGGTCGGACCTTACACTCAGTTTCTGTCTCTCTTACTTTCTCTTTCTCTCTGTGTCTCTATTGAAGTCTTAGCTTAGGTAGATGAGAAGCTAAGTTGTCGCTTAGCCAGACCTGAGACGCTGTCTCTGTCTCTTTCGTTGCCTCGTTCGATGAGAAGCTGGCGATTCTGTCGCTTTTGTCACATTGTCGCTTTGTCGCTTTGTCGGACAATAAATTCAGCCACATAATATTGAATATTCCCCTAGCTGCGGAGCAGTGCTGAGCGAGTTATAAAACGTAATTGAGGTTGTATTTCATGCCAAATGGTTTTCTCCGTTTCGAGTTTCCAATCCCAATGGCAGGTACTCCTTTCCCAACGTATTCTGCATGATAATCACATTCACGCTATTCAAAATCCCATAAGCTCTGCCACAAAAACGATGACGCCGACCAAAAAGATATCCATATATTTGTTATATGTTATATACTTAATATATGTTTTAAATTTCAATAAAGCATTAAGATTTATATTATCAATTTCTAGGCTACCATAACAATGACACTGAATCAAATGCTAAACGAGCATAAAGCTGAAGCTTTTCATCTATACTCCTACACTCACACACATACAATGAGTATCAAATTTTAAATTGTATTATGTTAATTGGCATTTAAATTTTCATATAAAATACATAAAATCATATTTTGTATTTATATCGAAGCTCCGTTTTTCACATAATTGATGCGGATTTGCTTTAAGTGCATTATTAAATTGCATTGAAATCAATTATTTCATATGCAGATTTGTATACCCTATCTTAAATATTTCAAATATATTTTTGTACACTTCTTTTCTTTCTCTCTTTCTGCTAAATAAGTGTATTAAATTTTATCGCTGTGCTTTGTTTTTATTGGATTTTATGTGACAAATATTTTAGGTCATTATCCGGGAGGTTATTGTAACTTAAACAAAGCTTCTCCTTTTTGTGCTTCTCTCTCCTTGCAAAGAATCTAATGTAAATTAATTGCCCATACAAATTAGCTGGGAAAACAAAATTGTTTCGATTGGGCCGCAGCAAAAAATATTCTGTTGACCAACGTACCATGCGCAATTCTACATTTCCAGCAATTGTGACAGACTAGTAGATACCCTATATTAACATACCGACAGTTGTGTCTGTATTTATGAATATATCGAAAAAGCTAGTAATTCAATAAAATTATAAAGCGCAGTTAAATAATCTTATTGTGACTAATATATACCCTGTAGTGTGTATGTATAAAGTAAAAATAAAAGCTATGTATATAGCCTTTTAGGACAATCTGTACAGCTTATATACCCCTTAGCTATAAGCAAAGTGAGCATCAAACAGCCAGCCACATGGAAGGTAAACAAAAGCTCGAATGTCGCTCGTTATTTTTAATCAGTTAACAAAATTTATTGCTTTAAATTTGTCGGGTATTTTAGGCTGCGAGGACTGTACATATATATGTGTATGTGTGTATGGTATATATGTATATGCATTGGATAGAACACAAAGCGGAAAACTCATTGCTGCCATTTTGTGTTCATTTTAATTTTGTGTTTAACATTTACGCGAGTTTAATGAAGTTCAGCGCAATTTTCCCGGCTGCCCGCTTGGATTGCATTTCCCATTTTCCATTTTCCGCACTTGTTTATAGTCGAAAATGTGTGTGCGGATAAAATATTAAAGCAAATGGGCAGAACTTTAACAATGAGAGCTCATAAAACCAACTTAAAATGCAATTCGATACTTTTTCAGCAGGAAATAGAGCCAAAAAAAGAAGCGAAAAAACTATTTGGTAAATCAGGAAATAGCCGCACGAGCTGCTTGAATTCCATTGGCATCGGATACCCTGGAATCCCTACGTCGACCCCTCTGATTGACCCGCTGCTCTTTTCCAAGTGCCAGTCAAGTGGGTTTTCTTTTGTTTTGTTTATCTCGAATTCCGAAAATAGAATTTGAGCGCTTTAATAGCAAAAGCGAAATGGAAGATTATGTTAAATCTGTTTCCATTTGCCACGCTTTACTTAGCAAACAGCTGCAAAAATGTATATCCTGTAAATTCTTGGCTTACCTGCTCGACGGCCAATCCCAGCCGGAGGCAATGACAACGTGGTCTGACTCGCAATTAAAGTAACCATGGAGGACAAGAAGGGGCAGGGCTAATGGAAATTGACGGGTGGGGGCAATAACATTTACTTAGCTTAACTCCCGACACACAGATTCAATTAGTAGCGAAAGCTATTTTATAATTGAAACAAGCCTCAACGACGGCCTTTCTTCGATGCCACACCCACAGGCAAAACGCCCACAATGGATGAAGCAGAAGCTAGAACAAAAAGAAACGTGAATAAATACGGTAGAGAGAAATTCCATGCAGCTAATGATTATTCTTGCTACAAAGTCAAGGGAAAGAAGAGATATGATTATTCATTAGACTCCGAATCATGTAATTGAAAAGTTTCTTGTCACAACTGCCAGAATTCACAGGATAATCACCAGGAGCAGGGACAGCATCCCGGACAGGGCAAAGACAAAGCCCGTCGCTCAATTTGTCACTAGCGCGAGTAGGCGGGATAAGGAAAGGAAGGAGGGAGGGTGTGGCAGATGATGCGTGTGACTAAGCAGAAAATTTCCACCATTAGGTCCCAGGTTTTCGATTCCGTCTGCTGCCTGCGACAGTCAACAGACACTTCTTTTTCTCTCTATCCCTGTCCCAGTTGGGAGACCACCTCCTCCTCACAGTCTCCCCCTCATCCTTCCTTCTGATTATGATTGAGTTGACGTCGTTAATATGTTATCGATGATGACGTCGCGGGCTCCTCCTCCAAGGGGAGGGATACCAACCTCCAAACTCCTTGTCTCCAGTTTTTGCCACGCGTTCCTGACTTGGCTTCATCTGCTTAAACGATGGGTCAAAGGGAGGGCTAAGAGGAGCTGCTTGGCTGCCGGCTGTTTGTCTGCTGCTCCATTTAAATCAGTTACATTGCTCGCAATGTCAACACAAATACACACAAGAGACACACACATACACACATGTGGACTTTTATTCTGTTATTTGTCTTCTGAATTATTAATGAATGTGCTGAATGGCATCGGCCTCAACTTCAGCTTCAGCTTCAGCTCCAGCTTCAACTTGGGCTGCGGCAGGGATCTGAGCTGCAGTTGAGGTCCTGATCATCTGGCTCTTAATCAAGTGAGTCCTCGCCTGTCGCATCTTTTCATCGCAGATAAGTTTAATTAAATCCCTGGCTGGCTTATTCCACATTTCACATTCCCCCGAAGCCACGCCCACTGACTCCTTGACCGCGACTTTCAACAGTTTCTCATAGCTGTTGGAAAATGGTAGATGGAAAGCCAAGAGCCACAAGGAAGCAGAGCCACAGGAAGAGGCAACGAAGTTTTCTGATTTCGATTTTTATTGCGGCCAAAAAAGCCAGAAACAATTCCCAATCTGAAGCCAAGGAGATTGAAGACGGCACAAGGATCTAGGGAAGGGAAGTTAGGTGCATGCAGGTGGAATTCGAGGTTGGTTTCTTGGCAACAATTTCACTTTGGAAGCACTTGACTGCCGCTGCTCCTCTAACTTACCCCTTTCCCACCCATTCATATTTCCATTTCCATTTCCATTTCCATGCCAACTCTTGACTTTCCACCTGGCCGAATGTTTTGATTTTGGTTCTGGTTCTAACTGCACCTGGAATTCCACTCGTGCAGCCACACGCAAGCAGCAGATTGTGGAAAGCAGGTGCAAGAGGGAGAAGAGGGGCCCAACCACTTGAACCACAAAATCCACACAAACATTTCTGCAACGCAAAACTTTTTCCTATTTTCCTCGTTCTCCTTGTTTTCCCCTCGCCTTCTCCGTTGAATAATTCAAAATAGAGAAACACACGAATATTAACACGAATTTATTAAAAGAGCACTCAAAGCAGCTCGTCTGACTTTTAATCAGGAGGGGTTTTCCCTGCTATACCCTTCCTCTTTCCTCACCCCCGCCACCTTCTTAACACGCTAGAAGTGCGATTCTGTAAGCTGTTAATCTTTTTTCAACTTTGTAATTACTTTTGCATGCACAACATTCTGAACTTTCCTTGAGAAGCACATTCACAAATTATTTTGGAAACAAACAAGAAAGCCACTCAACCACAGCACCACACACTCCCCTTTTACACACCCTCGAACCACAGTGTCACCAACCACTCGACTCCTGTCCAAAACTCGACTAAATCACTTTCTATTCAACAGGACTCTCTGCGCTCCAATAAGGAACCTGCTAGCCAGCCGACTAGCCAACCAGTGGAGCAGACGACACAAAAAGGCCACCAGGACAAGAAGGACTACCAGGGCACAGGACACAGCTGCTGACAATCGGTCGAGACGTTGCCAACGTGACGAACTAAACCACCAGCAACAGCAACAGCAGCAGCTGGTCGAAGGATGAACAGACAGGGACAGAGGACTGGCCAATAAAAAAGCTAACGAAAGTCCTGCATAGTCAGATGTTAAAATTCTGATGCCGCTTGCAGTCGACAGCAGCAACAGCAACAACAACAACAACACCAACACCAACAACCGCCACAAAAACAAGACTGGAAAAGTTGAAGCCAGTCCGCAAACGGGGAGAGAAGTTGCTGCTGGTGAAAAGTTCCAAATTTACCAGACAGAACTCTCGTAGAGCTGTGCGCGTCGCTTTGAGGCCGCATCCGGAACTGTTGCCGGAATTTGATTTTAACGCATCTCTGAAAGCCGCGTCGCCTGTTTGGAAATTGGCAACTGGCAACTGGCAACTGGAAACTGGCAACCGAATCAAATCCGAGCTCTGCCCCAAGCGGAAGAGTCTCGTCTGTGCCTCCGGAACGCATCAATGACCCCACATTGAAATTGGCTTCCAACGAGCAATAGCGGTACCCGACTCCACCTCCGCACCTGTGAGGGCAACCCCTTGAAATGAGCGCCAACTGCGGCGTCACATGCACTGACAAGTTATTAACTGCACGTCTTGCACCGAGATAAACATCCACCATATTCCAACTGCTAAAAGAGGAGGAGAAGCAACCCATTATGGCCAGCAGCCGGTGCTTGCTGCTGCAGCTCCTGTGGACCTCGCTACTCACGTGGCAGTTGTCTTCGGTCAGCGGATATCTCAACATTTTCATCAGCCACCACGAGGTGATGAAACTGATGGGTAAGTCCTCATTGAAGATCGAGTTCCGGGAGGGAAAACTCATTTCGATTTGAAAATAATCGTCGGGACAGTTGCCTGAATTTCCAGCCACGCCCCCGGCCCGCCCTGTAGATATGATTAATAGTTGAATGGCAAAGTGCGACAGGACAAATTCATTGCTCCCCAACAGGAAAAACAAACAGCCGAAGTCACGGAGGAGCTAAGCCATAGACCATAGACCATAGACCGTCGCAGTCATTAATAGTTCCCAAATAATTGTTGACCATGACGACGACGATCAAGAAGAAGAATAGAAGAAGAAGAAGAAAGGACGAGGGGTGGACGACCACAAAAGTTGCGCGAAAACACGACAAAACAAATCCACACAAATCGATTTCCGGCTAGAGCCACCCTCTCACCTTTGCTACCCTGTTGACAGCTGCAAGTAGCTCTCCCCCTCGCTTAGCTACCCCACCTGCTCCCCCTCCCCTTCTCACTCTCACCCGCTGCTAACGACTTCACAGTCCGGTGCGGCACATTTTGTTGTTTGTTTTGCTGTTTTCCCGTTTGTTGCTCAACGCGAAGGCTCGTTATTGATGGCGCCAGCTATTCAACTGCCTCCAGATCGACCTTGTGCCAGGCCCAAGTCCAGCCCCAGCCCCAGCCCCAACCCCAGCCCCAGCTCCTCTTCAATCCGTGTCCCCGAAAATAGTTACAGTAATAGGCATTCATTCGGCGTGCCAAGGCGGAATGACGTCGAGTTGTTTGCCTCACGTTGATTAATGGTTCATGGCTCCAAAATGTGAGCCTAGGTAGTTCCTCGCCCTCGCACTTTCCCTCTCTCACCACCAGTCCATCATTCGAGCTGTGCTTTAGCTGTGCACAGCATTTTCCGGCACTTAAATGTAATTGGAGCAAAATGCTTCCATCTCATTATGCAGGCTCAATCCTAGTTCTCTTCACTCCTGGTCGCTCCTAATCGCCAAATCACGGCACTTCAATTAGTTTAACAGCATAAAAATAATCCACACAAGTGCCGCACGAATCCCAGATTGATGAATGGTCAAACAACTTTGAGCTGCAGCTGTCGGCTACGTCACTGGGTCAACAGCTTCTCCTCCCCTTCGGCTTTCCTCCTCCGCACCTTCTCCTTATTTTTAGTTCCAACAGAGATTGCATTTGAGTTCGCTGAGCCATGAGCTTTTCTCCCGAGCAATTGACACTTTACAAAGCTGCCTCTGGGATCCTCGTTCCCTGCCTCCCCTCTCGCATCATTCAATGCAAATCGGATTTCATTAGCGACAGCTCAAAGAATCTTCCACTTTGTTTGTTGCTCTTTGTAATTTCCTCTGCTATGCGCGATTCCCATAGTTTCCGTTTCTCACTTCCTTCGACTTCTTCTTCTTCTTCTCGACCCCACCCACAAAGCTCGTTATGTTTTTAAGGACCAGTTAACACTCCTCCCTTATAATATTTGCCACCCTCTGGGACTGTTTCCGATTCAAAATTAACAAGCAGCATGAAATCAAACAAACTGACCCTCCCTTCTTCGTCCATTAACCATCTTCCCCATCCTGCCAATGCGACATGCCAGTGCATGATTTATTTTCATGCCTCTTCAGCCTCCTCTGCATATGTCTCTATGGCTATTTGTTCAACTGGAATGCGCGTAACGCCCATTTCTCTGCCTCTGTGAATTCCCTTCCGTTCCCCTGTTTCAACATACGCATTTCTCGAATAACTTCACTCTCTGTCAGTTCCTTTCTAGCGACTCCTAGTGTGACTGGCTGTGATTGACGTGATGCATTCCCACAATAAAAATCGAGTACAGAGTTCCTCAAGTATTCCGTACTCCCTCCTCCCACTTGACTCGACACACGATTCGAAAGTTTGTTCCATAAAGCGAGCTGTAAACAAGAGTTAAACGATTTTTTTGCTGGTTGCTCCTAACTTTATATATATATATATATATATATATATATATATGTCTCTCGATTTCTTTCCCTTCGATGGAGTGACGACAACATTAAAATTAAATATTTTCTACGCTTTTGTTGAACATTTTCCGCTCTGCCTTCCATTTCGTCGTGTCGCCCCAGCAACGAGCAATTTTCGACCCACAGTTGCCAGCGACACCGGCGTCAGCCACCAGTCAGGGAGGTCTCCCCCACTCCCCACTCACCATTCTCCCCACCCCTCCTCTTCCCCTTCACGCTGTGCAAGGGTGCGTAAAAATGCAATTTCAACAAGTTTCACTTTGATGTGCACATTTCTTGAGAGCGAACAGAAACCCAAACTCGGAACAGGACCTTTCTAGGTCTAGAGTTTCTCCCACCTTTTGCTGCAAAATTTCCCTTTAAATTAAAAGTTAATGCAAAAGAAAATTATTTTTAATGAATAGAAAACAGCCCGAAAATCGCCACATTAATAAAGCAACCCTCGACCTTTTACTCCCACCCTCTCCCTCATAGAACAGGGTGTTTCGGTGTCGATTCGCTTTATTGCTGAGTAAGGCGAGAAAGGAAGGAAGAAAAGCAGAAAGCAAAGGTGTGAGGCATTTTTAAACTGTGCCAATTAAATGCCGAACTCGACTCTGATTCAGGGAGCGAGACAATTAACAGAGCTGCACTCATTGCAAAGGGATAAGCCCTGTCGAGGTGTCACTTCTCCAAGATAGAGAGAGAGAGAGGGAGAGAAAGGAGAGCAGGGAAAAGTCGACAAGCTGGATGATAATTTCATGGAATGCACGTTGCACTCCTTCAAAGCGGCTGCCAGCTAATGACACTAATTATCCTCTTAATCTTTTATGTAAATTGTGTGACGCCATTGTCAAAGCCGAATGAAAATGTCCCTCCACGATGCCCCATCCCGGATCTCGCCTAGAAAATCCTTCCTCCTTAGCTCCACCTCCTGTTCCGACAGCCAGCGTCTGCGGTTGCAGCGTCACGTGTGTGTGGCAAAGCCATTCAGACAATCGCAGGTATTATAATTATGCTGGGAGGACGACGACAGAAGAAGACGAGGGAACTAAGTGGGACAAAGCAGACTCCTGAACGAGCCAAAACTTTCCCAGGCGACGGCAAAGTTGGCGTTGTGCAAGGCGCGTGATATGAAAGACGGCCAAAGTTCGACGGAGCAGGACTTGGACCCGTAACCAAGTTGGGTGTCCTTTTTATCTTCAGTTGCAGAATGAAATGGGTCTCACGAACTTAAAGTTGCTTTTAGGCAGTGGCTTAAATTCGCTAAAGAGGCCAATCGGAAAGTTGAAAGTCTCTTTGAGAGTAAACCACATCCGTTTTCAATCAGAGCTGAATTAATTAAACCAGACACAAGTGCACTCCCTCTCCTCTCCTCTCCTCTACACTCTCCTCTATGCCTGTTCCTCTTCCCCGATGCGGTTTCATTACTCCACTTCGAATTCTTCTAGCACCTTGTCTAACTTTTCATCATTGTTGTCCTACGACAACTCGGTCTGAGTGACATTGCCTTTTTCGTATGTTTGTGCATATTTAATGTGAGTCACTTTGAGGTTATGTTTGTGTTTTTTGTTCAGTCTGTTGCGTATTCCCCAAATGGATGAATTGCGAGGGAATAGAAGAGAAGAGAGAACCAATTGCAGTTCTCATTCTCTTTTTCTTACCTAAATAGAGAACTGAACGGTTTGTCGACGGAAAGAGGGAAATGTAAAAGGAAAGTAGCACACTTTGGCAAGTCTTGGGCAGAGTCAGCGGGGTGCATAACAATTTGGAATTCAAAAACAAAATGAAACTGGAAAGGAAAACGGCATAAGAATTGGGGAAGTTCTTAGACGAGTCGTGAATAGGAGGAAGCTAACGAAAATGCTTTTTCTTGTTCTGTAATTGGATTTGAAATTGTTTTAAGAGTACAGCGAGCGCCTTTTCTTCTATCCTAAATGCACGCACATACGCGTATCTCTTCCTGCCTTCGCCGCTTCCTCCGTCTCTGCTCCACCGGAAACGCAACACTCAACATCCGGCACAGACACAGAGTCAACAGGATGAATGGGAGAGTAGGGTAAAGAAGGAATATCAGTCGAGTTAAGGAAAGTAAACAGCATTTGCGACTTTCAATGCAAAGCGAGGCTTTATCCCATGGAGTAAATGATGCAACATAAAGCAACCCACTAAGAGGGAAAGAAGGCAGGAAGGGAAGCCAGGGGAAGACAACAATGAAAGCGGATGAAGAAATTTAATTTCACGTCTTTTTAACTCGAGCAGCTCGTCTTTCACTACCAATAAACCGAGAGACTGAGAGACAGGGCTTAAAGCTTCCAGGGTCGGGGTCAGAGATTAGGACGTTGCCGAAGCTAGTTAAAGTTACACAAAGCGAAGGATGATTATGAACCTCATCATCTGCTGTCTCGTCTCGAATCGAGTTAGACAACACTTGACACCTTTTAATATCTGGTCCCAGCCCTCCACAGCCCTCCACAAATCCCTTCATTCCCCTCGCTCGCCTGTCGCGCACCATTTGAGGCAACCCGAGAGCGAGAACCAATTGACGCCCTTTGCATTGTCGCCTGCTGTTGACGGATTCGATTTCGATTATTATTGTGTCTTGGTTTTTGTTTACCGAACTTCGCTCTGCTGCAACCACCTTGCAACCACGCTCCCCTTTTCACCCGCCTTTATATTGTCGAGGAAATCAATTTCCGCTGAAGTTGAAAGGTATATCGCGCTAGAAGGGCAAAGAGAGCCATCAACTGCGAGCAAAGTAAACACCGAATGCACAAAGTTTGCACATCAGGAGAAAATCCAGAGAAGGGACTGAAAGGGGAAAGCGTAACAAAGCAAATTGTGAAATAAACTTTCTCTTTATGCCTGCAATGCATCCGCAACCTAATCTCATCCTCACTCATTTCTCTACTCTCTACTCTCTACACTCATCTGCAGGGCTGGAGGCGGATTTGTTCTACGTGCACGAGGGAGCCATTAACACATACGCGATGCACTTCACCGTCCCCGTCCCGGCAGATGTCCACGAGTTGGAGTTCTCCTGGCAGAGTCTCATCGCTTATCCGGTAAGCCACCTGACCCACGCTCTACCAGCTCCCATCAAATTAGATTTGCACTCCATTAACTGGCTATCCCCCAACAGCTGCGATACACAATCAGCATTGAGTACGCCAACGACCAGGACGCACTGGGGACACCCACGCTAAGTATTCCGCACAAGGGCCAGGTGCCACAGGAGGTCGAGTCCTTCCTGGTGTACCTGCCCTGCACGGGCAATGCCAGTCTCCAATTGCCGGTCAATGTCAACATGGTAGTGCAAGGACCTCCCCGCTTCAACGACACCCGCCTGCACTTCAAACGCAACAAGATCTGTGTCAAAGGTAATCTCCATTACCCTCCAATCTCTGGATCTCATTCCCTGATACCCAGTTTCAATTGCAACTGAGGCATCTCACCTGAACCAAACCAGTCGCCAGCTCCAGCCCACGCTCCATCCCAAGGACCCGCTCTGATGAGTGCCGCCGCCTGCGCTTTGGGATTGGTCCTAGCCGTAGGCCTTGTCGCTAGCATGATGTATGTGCGTGCTCGCAAGCAGCTGCGCCAGGATTCGCTACAGTAAGTCCGATTCATTGGTCCATCAATTTAATTATCTTCCTAGCATATACCGTCACTTCCACCTTCCATCTTCCACCTTCCTACTCTCAGCACCAGCTTCACCACTGCGGGTTATGGCAGTCATCAGAACGTGTTCATTCGCCTTGATCCTCTCGGTCGACCGCCGAGTGCCACCGGCTCCTACGCGACCATTGCCAGTCTCAACAAATACCCGATAGAGAACAAAAAGTCGTGCAGCATATTTGACCGTAAGTATCCCGTCTCTACAGAATCCCATCGTTTACTCATCGACTCCCAAACTATTCATCTCCATGCAGGCTTCCGCAGCTCACCCACGCCCACACCCTATGCCACCGCCCTCCTTCCGATGGGCGACCAGGCCGGCGAGACTATTTACTCGAAGCCAGAATCGGTCTGTCCCTCGAGGATTTCCTACTACGCCTCCTCGCAGCTAACACAGGTGAGTCCCAATCTCCATTTGGCTCGAAGTCTGATTTTGTGGCCACACGAATAACCTCCAGAGGGTTGATTGGGGCGGGCAACTGCCCTCAGGTAAATCAATGCCTTTGATATGTTGCGACACGTGCCAGGTACAAATGGATATGAATCCCGTTGATGTTCACTCGGCAGTGGGTTGGTCTGTTGCCTAGGCTACCAGATCCACTCCGTTGCCAATTTGTGGCACTCACCACACAATACCAGACGATTGCTCCCAAGGCAGCAGCCTGTGCCTCACCCACATCCACATCCACATCCACATCCATAGCCCGACTCGAGCCACCTTTCCTCGGCGATAAAAATTAAATTCTAATTTATATTTACGAGCTGATAAAGCTCCCGAAGTGCGTTAAACTCGAAACAAGAGCCGTTCATAAATATGCGACTCCCCTTTCCTCGAGTCAGCGCTGGCACCCTGGCGGGTTGTTCAAGGGGGTTGCTGGCAGTTGGGGCAAGTTTTGCCTAGCGCTCACGTATCTCGTGCTGCGACCCACAAACCGACTGCCAGCAGACGTGAATTACACAGATACGCGCTCTTATATGGGAGTTTAGTAGTTGGGGGAGCGTGTGAGTCTGTTTAGATAAGCGGAAGGTGCTTCACAGTCCCAGACCAACAGAGACGACCAGACTCTGAATCTGCGCTGCTCACTCTTCTTTTTGTTTTCCTTACAGTCGAAATACTCGTAGGGTGCAAATTAGGAAACTAGCTTTAAACTAACCAAAAGCCACAGATGAACCTCTAAAAGCCAGCTCTCAAACCTCAAGAATCGTCCCTCAAATTAATTTTATGATACCCTACAAAACTTTTTACACGTTGCTTCCTCCCACGCTTCTCTTTTTATACATTCTAGAAATCCCTCTGACATTTGAACTTCTTGGCCTTGGCAAATCTGTCGCAAATTAGAATAAATTATTTAGCAGCTTCTTTTCTTTCTGTTTCTCTAGCAGAACATTTCTCAGACCCAAGCGGCACAACGTTTACATTTTTTCCTAGATAACAAAATGCCGCAACGCCTCACTCTCCATTTCTTTCTTAACTTCTCTCCATCTCCATCGTCATGATTGTTTGGGCCATTTTCGTCACCATCTTCAAACGCAATTTCCATCGACGCGTAATTAAATATTCAATTTCCATGGAGACTGCTTTGGATTTTTATTTGCTGCTTATTCCTCAACATTCCTTCAACTGTCCTGGCTTCATCCTCAAATGTTTTCCCAAACGACTTTTGTTTGCTTAGACTTCAATTTCATCCTCATTATGGCAACCGTTTCGAGCCATTTGGCTAGTCTCTTGGAATCACATACTGACTCACTTGGAGATCTGGATGACTGGGATAATGCACAACGTCGAGAGTCACATCGTCTTGCCTCTATGTGCTGGCAGGACGACGGGGAATTAAATGAATTTATACAAAAGTGGAGCCCCAAAATTGCATATGGCTCGGTCTGAAGACCGAGGGTTGTGGGAAGTGGAGCTGCTTGCCATAATTATTGCTGTTCTCTTGTAATAACCCCCAAACCCCAGTATCCATTCCCCTCCCACACATTCAGTGTTCAGTGTATGTGAACGTTAAGCGAAGTAAAGGACTAGGCAAAGGGAATGGAAGAAGCAGCCAGAAAGGGACGGAAGGGACGACGCACTCATTTAGTCAAACAATTATATCCAAGTGCACACACACTGAAATGTTGTCGGTCCTGATCTGCTCACTTGTGTGGAAATATCTCATTTGTGTGGGGCTTCCCTTGCCCCAACCAGCAACCACAGTCCACCTCCCTCTGTCTACTCCACTTACATCCAGTCCCTTTTGATTCTATTAAATCAGTCTATAAATGTTGGCCAAATTGCTTTAATGTGCAGCGAAAGTTTAGCTAACGGCTGCGGCAACTACAACAATTACAGAACAAGGGGAAGGGCTGGGGAGTGGGGCAAATAACAATAAAAACAGCAGCGAGCAGAAGCCAGACTACAGCTGTTGAAACATGACTTTGTGCTTGTTTAGAAACACTTGCAAAATATTATTGCAACAGCAACAACAAAAGCGTTCAACGCGAGGGAGAGGAGAGGCGAACCACTAACTACGGGGAGTCGGAGTCGGAGTCGGAATCGGATCTGAATCCTAGGCCAGCCTCATGCCATGTGTAAAGGCAGAGCGAAGCAAACATAGAAAGGCATTAGGATATTGGATCAGGAATAAGCTCAAGTACAAAGGAGATGAAGAAGGAGGAGCTGAGGGATGAGTGTAAGTGGCTGCTGTGGTTGAAGATGTCGAAAGCAAGTACAAGCAGCGAATGGGTTAGAGGACGGTGCAGGATCCACCTCCAAGCCACGCGTCGCATACAAACAACTTCATTCGGGGGCAAAGTTGGTAAAGTGCGTGAGTCAGAGAAGTGACAGCGAGGGGAAGGGGAAGGGGAAGGGGAAGGGTAGGGGAGAAAGTTGGAAATTAATTTCCATGGAGCCCTGACTGGAGTATTTTATGGAGATTACGAGAGAGATTCGTGCAACCTGAACAGGTGCTAATTAAAAATGTTGTCGTCGCCTCATTAAAGAAATTTGTAAATCAACCTGCAAATGACGCGCGCAGCATGCGAAAAGTTAAGCCTAGGCCCAAGCAAAGTTTCCCGGGGGTCCAAAGCTAGAGATGGGGACCACTGCCCCCTTTTGGGGCAAGTGGAGCAAATGGGGTGCGGCACGTACGTCGTTAATGGATTTTGCATTGTTGTTCTTTTGATTAAAACGCATTATTTACATTTGCGACAAAGTCAGAGTGTAGTCAAAGTCTAGGGGACAATTTAATGTGCGACGGGCTTAAGTCTAGTCAGGTGAGAGGTTGTGGAACAGCAGGGGGCAGAGGAATGGAGCAGTCGCCCCAAAGGTTGACAAATTACGCAACTGTCAGTTTGATTTTAGCACAGTTTTTGTATGTCTTTGCCTTAGAAATTAGTAGGTTTTTTCAGCTCTTTCTCTTTAATACCGCAATTCGTCTTCCTGGATGGGTTCAGGCTCTGCTGCAGGTCCTCGTCAAGTCGAGTGCCAAACTATGGAGAATGCTTTTGTCTGCCATTACACTATTGATTGCTTCCTGTCAGCGGCAGAGAGACAAACGGAAGTCGCCAACGGATGTTGCCTTTGTTGCCTTTGTTGCCCGTTACCCAGTTAGCCAGTTATCCTGTTATACCGACGTCCTGTGAACCTGGTCAGGAGAGAGCGAGCATTTCGGCTGACCGACATGGGCTTTGTGTGGGATTTGGCCAGCCGCGTTACAGCACTCCACATAAGCAGCTAACGACCCCTCTCAGCCGCTCTGTCCTTGTGGATTTAGATGCTGTTGCGAGCAGAGATCCGGGCGAAACCTCTATGTTTCCGCGGTTTTACCACCCTTCACTGGACCCGTGGCCGCTGTGCTTCTGTGTGTGTGTATGTGTGATTGCCATTGATTTCATTGCGGTCAAGGAGCATTCACTTAAGAGCAAGGGTAATGGCAATGGAAGGGGTTGGGGTTAGAGTAAGGGAGGGAGCAATTAAACGCACTGTTGCTTTTTGCAGACAGGAAAAGTGGGACGGGATACTCAACGAGATTGACAATTGCAATGAGCCAGAGGCAATGATTAGCAAAACTGTAATTGAGTGCAAGAGTCAATAAAGTGGGTCAAAAAGGTGCAGTTTGTAGCCAGCTTAGCGAATGGGGTCAAAATTGTAATCATTGGAAGCGCTTTGGAGTATTTGTACAGCTCTTCCACAGCGAAAGTCCATTAAGAAAATAAATGAAAACGAGTAAAAACGGGCAATTAAAAGGCAACCACTTCACTGCTTCTGTCGCATAAAGGGAATCCAATCGAAATGCGATTATGGCTGACATGTAATCATTCAATATTCATGAGTATTCACCATACTACTACAACTACCCTTCAATCAATTCGAAATTGCCGTTGAGTCATATTACCTGCATACGAAATGCTCACAAACTAATTGCATCAAAGTGCGGCCCCTGATGCACGATGCGAAAGGAAATTCGAGTGGACGGCGAAACGGATATGCAACAAATTGTATTATGGCAGCCACTGAAGCGAGCACCCATCCAATATTCAACTACTGAATCCTACAGGGAATATGCATATCGACCAAATTGGTAGTTAATCATATGAATTCGAATTGATTGCATTCAATAATGGGCCAATGGGAGGAGTTTAACTTGTGCAAATTGAGGCGCAGCCAACTTAATGAACGCATTTGCAATTCTTGCTGCTGCCAGATTGTTCAATTAAAAAGTCAGTCCAGCGTAAATTGTGATTCCAGATCCAGATAGTAAAAATCACAAATTATTATAAATTGCGAAGCTTTCTTTTTTATGTAACAAACTACAAATTGAAATATAAATGCGTGGGCTGTCCCTTGTTTCTCTTCCGCATGGCATTCACCTTTCCGCCCACAGCCACGCCCGCGTGACACCTGGTGACTAATTTATGTTCATTAAGCAGGCGTTAAGTCGCCTTGAGAGCAGCTGCCGTAGTCCTCGTTGGCCCTCATTTGCATACATTTAGGAATTGGAAGGGCGCTTGCTGGCTGGGCGATTGCCGAAAGCGGCTCACAGCACAGCACAACACAACACAACGCACACACGCACACACACACACATTGAGAGTGGGTGAGGTGACAAACCAAAATGTGTAGTTTCATGTAATTTTGAGGTCGTTGGAGCGGCTGCTCTTGGCCAGATTAAAATGCAAATTCATAGAGGAAGAGCGAGAAAAAGAGATGGAAAGAGACATATAAAGAGGGAAGGGAGGGAGCGCTTTAAGCTCAGATTACGCGAGTGTAGCAAGTAGCTAGTAGACTAAGTGGAAAGTGGCAAGTGGCAAGTGGCAACCGGCTGGGCGCGCGGTAGACACAAAAAATCAATTTGCAACACGTTGCTCGACATCCTCTCCCCTATTTTTGCACTCTAATTTGAGTGTAGTGCATTTTCGTGTCCATGTCCGGAAATGGCGAGAATTAAAGCTGGAGTGAAGAAAAGTGAAGCTTAACCAGTGTGACACACACACGCACACACAGGGAAAGAAAGTGTGGCAAAGCTTTGAGCTAGTAATCAGCTTGAGAGCATTTCGCAGCTGGGATTGGGATTGGTTTTGAGTGCATAAAAACCCGCGTATAAATCCCATCAAATCCATCAAAATCATTTACGCAAATCGCAGCACCCAGCGGGAGGAGCTGGAGGAGCTGGAGAAGCGGGAGCACCAGGAGGCGGAGCAGGATGAGCAACCCAGCACCCAAGCTCGAGCTTAGGTCAGGCGCCATCAGTGTCAGCTGCATTTGGATTTCATCCAATCAAGGATCCAGTGGCAAAACTTTTTTAAAGAGCATCAAAATAAGGCGCCAAAAGCTGACAGCAGCAACAGCTTAGGCGATAGAGTGCGAGTGAGCTGGCACCTCGAGAAGGAGATGGAGATATCGAGACAGCCAGACTGGCAGTCAGTCAATTGTAGTTGTAGTTGCGTGGCTGTTGCTCAAAGTTTTAATTACGCGTTCGCTGTGCCGGGACGGGGAATTGGGACAGGGACAGGGACTGGGAATGGGAATGGGATTGGGTTTGGCAGCGGATGTGGATGTAGAAGTTGGATGGGGACTGGGGATTGCCCGCAGCTACAAGGCCAGCAACATTTTTGGCTTGGCTGCTTGGAGAGTCGGCTGGCAGCATGTTACGCCGATTTGGCCTTGGCCATTGCCCATTCCGGTGCTCCCGCTGTTGCTGTTGTTGTTGTTGCAGTTGCTGCCGTGTTTCGTGTTTGCTTGGCGACAAAGATTTATCACCCAAGCCAGTAGGACGACAGCAGCTGCAATAACAATCAACAAAGTTGGTTGCCCGAAGAGTTAAAAATTTGAAGTTAGAATGGAATTCGAGACAAAATCCTTGATGTTTAGATGAGCTTAAGGGTCTTAACCAACTATTATATAGGATATGTAGTTAAGATTCATAGATGTTTTGTTTGCCAATAAGAATCTACTGGCTATTCAGGCTGTAGACATTATTATTTAATTACCCCAACTATTTGTACTGGTTCTACAACTTTTCAAGCGACCCCCTAATTCAGTTTGCAGCTGCATTTCGTGGGCGGCTTTTGCCTGATGGTTGGGTGGCTGTGCGGTTAGGTGGGTGTGTGGGAGGTTGGGTGGTTTATTGGTACGGCTTGTTACATGCCAAGCAACATTGCTGTGGAAACTGGAGGGGCAATGTGCGCGGTTTGTCAGAGCTTGGCGCGCTGATGATGGAGTGCGGCATTGTTGCATTTTAATTGAAATTTCTTTGTGAACTTGCCACAGCAACAACAACGGTAACAACACTAACGAGCAGCCGAACAGTGACAACAACAATAACAACAAAAACAATATAAACGTGTCGCCTGCAATCACACAGCAAAGCAACAAAACAAAAAGCGAAAAGTAGCAATAATAATGAATGAATAAAACGAATAACAACAGCAGCAGCACGAACAACAATAACAACAACAGACACATCAAAAACAACAACAACCATTGGTGCGCGTCTTTGTTGCTATTGCTGCTGTTTGTGCTGTTGTTGCTGCTGCTATTGCTGCTGCTGTTGCTATAGCTTGGTTGGGGTCATCATCAAGGGGAAGGGGGAATGGGGAAGGGGGAAGGGAAAGGGGAACCGGAAGCAGGGTTCAGGCGTTGGTCGTTTGCATTTTTGCGGCGCAACACAAATATAATAATAAATTTCGCATATTGCTGCCGCTTCAGCTATTATTTTTCATAAATGAAACTGTTGTCAATGGGATGTTGCTGATGTTGCTGCTGCCGCTGCTGGTGCTGCTGTTGGCTGCTGTTGGATGCTGTTTGTTTGGTTTTTGTCACCGCTTTATTGTTTTTACCACCCACAGGCGGAATGCCTGGCATTGCGGTCACTTTATTGTTTGCCGGATATGCCACTGCAAAAAGTGGCCAAAAGCATAGACAGAGAGACAGAGAGAGACACAAAGAGTGAGAGAAAGAAAGTGAGAGAGTGAACCTGCGGTGTTGGCTGGTTGGCTGACTGGCAACCACGTAATTTGCCGTCTGATGAAGATTTACGACATGAAAGCCGCAAAATAAACGCCGAAAACATACATAAAGCAAAAAGCCAATAGACTAGAGGGCCCAACCTTCAGCCCCTACGCCCCTACTCCCTACCCCCACCCCTTTAAGCAAGTCCACATGATGAATGCGCTGTGGACCACCAAGACAAGGCGACAACCCCATCGAGCTTGGTCGTCTCCAACAAAATGGGCAGCCTATTGCTGCAGGCCATTTATGTAAATTAAGCAACAAAATGCACAGATTTGTCTTCTGGTTTATTAGCCAAGATGTGGCTGCTTTTGGCCATTACTCACACGCAGCCAAAAAACAATTGCAATTGGACCCTGGAGATAGCCCAACTAAAAGTCAAAGAGAAACTTGTCCCCTCACTCATTCACTCAGATGAAAACAAATTTTGTGTGTGTGCAGAGTTCTTCTCCCTCACTAAACTAAGTGGGCGGCCACGCCCCCAACTGGCACGCATATGTGGCCAAGTATCTGCTCTTAATGGCAACCCTATTAGCCAGGAGTGCGAGACTTAGGGGGCGAAGCTGATTAGGAACACACAACTTCCCCGGTTACAGATCCTCCAGCTCCTATTTCATTCACTTTGTCTGCTTATGAATACTTCGTCCAATAAATAATTCATGCTGCAAGTAAGTTGTCTGCCCGGAAATGCCGTCCACATAGAGAGAGAGAGAGAGAGAGAGAGAGAAAAAGGGAGAGAGGGAGAGAGGAAGAGAGAGGGGCTTGAGTGTCCAAGTGGGCGTGTACTCAACGGATGTGGACGATTGTGAATGATGTGGGAATATGAGCTGTCGGATCCGGATGCACAGATAGAAGGCGAGGAAGAGGAGAGAGGGAAAGGGAGTGACTCGGACAAACGTCCGAATGAAACGGATATGTAATGCAATTCACGAAGCAAATGAAGGGTTTAAGGAGTCTGGAAACTAAACTAAGCGGATAAAGGACTACACATGTATCCCACTGCTTAGGAAATGGGATATGGTAAGGGTAGAAATTAATGCAGACCATGTTAACGGCATGTAAACTGAATCAATTGTGGCCACAGCTATCAGTAAGCAATTCAGACCCTAATCGCAATTGTTCTTCACTCTAAAGTGCATTTAATGGGAACTAGTAGAAGATGCCGAAACGGATATAATTGAGAAAAACATAACTTAATTTACTTCTCAGAAGAGATGAAGGAAAAGCTCAACTTTTTCTAGTACCGATTGATTATTTGACACTTGTGGATTCATTTATTATCACACGATAATAATTCAAAATATACAAGTATATAGTAGTATACACTAATTATAACTAGGACAAATTCGGGGCAGATTAACTCGTTTAGCTAGTTGAATTGTATTAGATAATAGATTTGAGCAAGTGGAGTGCTTAATTTAGCTACCTACATTGGCTAAATTCTCTGAGGGGCACTCGGCACAAGGGACTACTCCATCTGGATGAGCATATGGCCAGTTCGCCTCTTGTATAGTATAAGGGATATGTTGACTAGGAACGGTGCAGCCAGCCAAAGCATGTGTGTGCCAATGCCCGTTGCCTCCCGGTGGAAGATGCCAGCGGCGCCTCCACGGCCGGTATTGCAGAAGGACTCCTCGCAGCAGGATGTGCAGGCATATAGCTTCGTCCGCTCGCCAATGACAATGCAACCGGGCTCACAGTTGACTGTGCACCGTCGATCCAGCGACCACATCTTTGGCGAACTGGTCGAGTTCTCCGTACTAGTGGTGTATGAGAAGCGCTTGACCTAAGTGAGAGAGAAAGGGAGACAATGAAAGAGGATCAACTCGAAAAATGGAGTTCTTACCATGCAGATGAACTCCTCGCCCTGACACTTCTTCATGAAAGCCGTTTCATTCCGTTCGAGGACATCAACACAGCCCGGACCGTCGTCCATAGTATCGCAGGCATAGCACCAGAGCTTGTTCACCCGCTCGATGGCCGCAGCGGTGCGATGAATATGGCCTCCGCTGGTTAGCGATGTGCTCAAGCTGCCCGCCGAGTTTGGACCCGATCCAACGGAGCTCCCAGTGGTGCCCGTCCCAGTCACTGTACAATTGGATGCGCATCTTAATCGATTTTTCCCAGTTAAGTGTCGAAGGTCGCTTCACTCACCGTTATTAACGCAAGCCGTGAACACAATGGAGCAGGAGGTGAGCACAAAGTACGCGACCGTAAGGAGCGCTCTGGACATATTGTGGCCGCCAACGGGACCACTGGACGCCTTCCCAGCCAGCTGAATATGTTATTCTCTAAGCTCGAGCAGCCGCGAGAACACTTTTGTTTATGCACAGAGACCAAAGTTTATCGTTTGGCAGCGAATGTCAGAAATGAAAGTGCTGTCAAAATGGGAACATGCGCAGTGAATGACACGAAGCGAAGACACAAACCAATCGGTTAACATGTTGGGAATTTACAAAACTCGGATGAGATTCGAAATAAAAAGATGCGCATTTCAGCGGTTTGACCCAATATAATATTTCCGATTATTTATTTGGGCTAACATCAGAAATTTGGAAAGATCAACAATAAAATATATATATAACGTATATTCGAGCCTCAATAGAGTCGCAAATACTGCAGTGCTTGGCGACTCTGCATCGGGTAGAGTTCTCCTATATTGTACATGAGGTCAACGATGTGCGTGGGACGCAGCATGCGCCAAGGCATAAACTTCATAGTCTTCTTATCGCAGTGTATATCTTTTTCCAGTTCCAGCGGCAGCGGCACCTCGTTGTAGAGCATGCGACCATCCACGCTGCGCTGCAGGGTGCAGGGCAAACCGATTTGATCGGCGAAGCACTTAAAGAGGATCGCACGTTCGAACTGACAGCCGCTGTGCACCTCGCCCAGGGGTATGAAGTTGGTGTGGAAGATGTGGCGGAGATTATCTAGGTGGCAGCGCACAGTGTGCCGCGAACACTCTTCGGTGGTGTTCAGGTCGAGGATTTTGATGTCCTCGGACATGATGCTATTCACAGCCTCGGCTATAATCTTGCTGCGCTTGGCCACATTATCAAAGTCAATGCTGCGACGGATTCTATCGGGATTCTCGACCAGGCCGTTCAACTGGGAAGGGGTTAGTAAATATAGGGAATACACCTATTTTGGTCGGAAAACTCACGGCCAAGGTTTCGTTCAGTGCCTCAAGGAATTCAGGCAGTTTGGAATCAGCTGGTCGCTTGCAATAGGTCCATTTTTGATCGCCTGCAATATCGGAATCATGCAGGCAATGTGGCGGAACACAAACTACATCATCATCATGAGCGTTTGGCCGGTCAAAATTCACCACCAGAACTGTCTCCAGCGGTGAGCAATCGTGCCGCAAAATTGCCTGAAAGCAGCGGAAGTCCTCAAACTTACGCTTTGACACATAGAAATCCTTGCCGGCCGTAATGTCCGTGAAGCTCAAATAGTTCCGAATGCAGAACTTCATAGTAGGACACTTGGATAAAATGCTTTCAATAGCTGGACCCCAAGTGGACACGCAGAACGCATGTTTCTGGAAAAGCATCAAGCTGTAGGAAGTAACTTGGTTTAGTTAACCTATTAAACCTATTAAAATGCAGTGTGGCAACACTATTCTACAGGATGTCAGTATTAAGTTGGCTGCGCCCAAATGTTCAAGCTTACACCTCTAGAATTCCGCGATCAATGTAGGCATCTACGAACTCATTGAAACGTGTCGTCTGCAGAATGAAGTTGGTAACGGCGGTCTTTACCAGATTCGACAGAGATTTGAGAGCCCGCTTCATGGAGGATACGATGTAATTATTGAGAAGAAGTTCCCGGACGGGCTCTTCGTCGATAATTGTGCACAGGCAGCGGAAAATGTTGTGAACCAATATTGAGTGGGCAT
Source organism: Drosophila pseudotalamancana (assembly GCA_037075185.1). Classification (NCBI taxonomy): domain Eukaryota; kingdom Metazoa; phylum Arthropoda; class Insecta; order Diptera; family Drosophilidae; genus Drosophila; species Drosophila pseudotalamancana. The sequence continues at coordinate 220,700 of JBAMCK010000607.1, read as the reverse complement.
ATGAACGCTGCAAAAGAGTGAAAAGAGAATCGATAAATGTAAGTCGATAACCGATAAGTAACTTACCATAAGTAACTGAGCAATTTGCTCTGTAAGCGGAGAATATTCGCCCAGTATCGTACGATACTCATCATTGTTGGCCAAGCTTTCGATAATCGCTAGCAGCGATAATATCAGATCTATCGATAGTTCCGGTAAGCCCTGCTGAAAAGTAACAGACAGAGCTTCTGGTAAACCTAAATCTAATAACTGCTCGGCTGTCGTACGGAATGAGCTGACCAACAGGTTTCCAATAAATTCGGCTGCCTGCTCACGTGTCTTAATGGACACGTCCGGCGAGCGAAAGAGGCTGATCAAACGCATGAGGACCCCCTGGGGATACTCGGCGATAACGGCACGGAGTGCATCCGGATGGACAATCATTCGGTTGAGTCCCATGATCACGAACGGAGCCGGTTCCGGTTTGCTCTTCATCAGGCAATTCAGGAACATCTCCGTAATATTAGCATTGTGGATGCGCGATAGGTACCTTTGGTACTTGGCCGTTTCGGCGAATATGGAAATGATGGTGCAGACAACATCGGGAGGTAGAATCTCCATATCTTCCTTTAAATGCTCCACCATCTCGTCAAAGAGATTCTGCTCGAAGAATAACTTTGTCATCTTCTCGGAGCGCAGAGCCGTGGCCAGAACCTCAATAATGCCAAGTGCGTCGGGTGCCTTGGGATCATTGCAGAAGGCTTTGACCAACTGCTGTAGCACAAAGAAGCAGCGATGAATTGGCTCAAAGACGCTCTCATCGCTGGTATCGGCCAGGAGGGTTTTCAGAACCTTGATCGCAGCCAGACGAATCTCTAGGAACTCGTTGGTTAGCTCACACACGATGCGATCGACTGGAAATCCTGGCAGAGAGGTAAACTCCAGCATCTCTTCAGCACTTTGAACTTGCAGAATTCTGTGTAACGCCTCAATGGAATTGAGCACAGTGTCAGGATTATCCGAGCTTACGAATATATTCTTGAACTTCTCCAAAAACTCAATGTTCTCAAGTATATTCTGTGCGACTTTCGGATCGCGCAGGCACAAATTGACAATATAGGTCAGATATTCGATACAGAACTCATCGTTCTCCTTGAGATAGAACCTAAAGCCCACCTCGAGCAGCTGTGCGGTCTTTTCTGTGTCGTATTCTCCGAGTTCCGTGTTGTCCAAGACGGCGGTGATAAGGAATAAGGCGAAACGTCGGATTATTACACTCTCCGCATTTATATACATCTCCTTTTCGATCAGTACCTCGAGCAACTGTTGCTGCTTCAGTTCCAATATATTATCGTCCTGCTTTCGAGCAAAGTCCGCAAAGTGGCTGAGAACCGTCTGCAGTATTGCCTCTTCCTTGGAGCTAAGAAGCAACATTCCGGTCTCTAGAGTTTTTATAACAGCAGTTAAAGGGGCGAATGAGTTTTCGGCGGTTTTTGCACGATCGGGATATTTGGCACGAGCATCGTAAACGCGCTTCGTTCCGCTCGACATTTTTGTTCAACAATGATCTTAAATTCTCAAAACATTTGCCGAACATTAACTGACTTAAAAGGCGTTGTGGGGATAAATTCTTATGGGATGTGATAATTATTATTTTACCAAATAAAAATTATGCATACATACTTTCAAATGGAAAAATTTATTTTTTTACAAATTATTTAAATGCATTATATAGCAGTCAGCACTTGTCACGCAGCACGGTCAGTGGAAATCAAAATCCTGATTGTTTTTAATAATTCAATTTAAGGTTAAAAATGCGTTGGAATCACAAATGAGTCACAAATCTCGCTTTGCTGAACAATAAATATATTAAGATATTTATTTACTTGTTATATAACAAATTTAATTATTTATGTAATTACATTTGAAACTTAACCGTCGCTAGATGCGATCGATGCAAACGTCGTTCAACAGTTGCGACGAGTTGGCAGCACCAGTCAAATGAAAATAACATTAACGGCAGCGCGAATGTGATGCAAAACGGAATGCAAAAGAACGCGACGCTTGTGTTTGTTAGCAGCCATTTAAAAAAAATTGACCTAAAGCTTCGCTGTGTACAATTTGAAGAATTTAGCTTGTGAAATAGAAAAACAAAACAAAAGTATTCAATAACAAAAGGAACAAAAAAAATATAAAAGTGGAGAGCTGCATGCGACAAGCTAAAACAAAACTCAAAAACAAATATAATGGTTAAAAAGGTTCGGCAGAATGCGAAGCGTAACACAAAGATTAAAGAAAAAGAAAATAAGGAGCATCGCAGCGATGATGCTGCGGCCAGCTCTGCTGCCGCTAACAGCAGCAGCACCAGCATCCTTGCCAGCGAGCGTAGCTCCGTGGGCCAAGGACCAATGTACACAATTCTCTCGAATGCGCAGCTCAACGAGACCTTCCACAAGCGCTACATCAAAGAGCTAAAACAACTGTACTCTAAGGTACGCAATCAAAGCAACGGAGTGTATAGTGTAGCTGTCCTGTTGGGGCCGTGTTTTAAATTGGATATGGTCTTTCTTACAGCTCGATCACGATGCATTCATGTTCACGTTCATCAAAATGTTCAAAACGGTGCTGCAGGCAGATGAGGGCAACGAATATGGGAATACGGCACTTGCCTTTTGCGCCAAGTTCGTCACCAGCTTCGAATCGGAGAAAACACATCCTTTGCTGGCGGAAACCTTCTGCTGGCTGTTATCGGTAGGTGTCTACTGTACTTTCTTATCGCTCACATTGTAACTTTGTTTTTTGTAGACAATTTCAAGTAGCACGCACATTCGCTATCGCATCTGTTTTTTTGTGAATCTCATACTGAAGCATCTCGGCCCTTATGCGGCTCTTGATGACTCGCAATGCGATCAAATATTACATTATATGCTGGATCGGCTGAAGGACGTATCACCCAGCGTGCGCAAGGAGGCGGTGCTGGCTATGCAGCGGTTACAGGTGCCCGATCATCCCAATGATCCGGTTCTATGCGCCTATCAATATCATCTTAGCTCAGACCCATCGTCCAGCGTGCGGCAGTGCATCATCTCGTGCATGGGTCGTAATTATCTAACAGTGCCTCATATACTGCAGCGTCTGTGGGATGTAGACGAGAAGGTGCGACGCCACACCTACATCAACATGTGCAACTACCCAGTGCGTTCGTATAAGGTATCACAGCGTCTAACGCTGATCGAGCGGGGTCTAAACGACAGCTCGGAAAGTGTGCGGAAGAATGTTATCAAGTACATGCTCAAAGCGTGGATCGAAGCGTATCAGCATAACTATATACAGCTAACTGCTGCACTTAAACTCGACTCCAATGAAGAGGAGCTGATGCGGTTCAGACGCGTTGCCCGTCAAATGCTATTCGTTATCTTTGAGCAGAACGACAATAATCAACTGCTTGCGCAGCTTCCGCTGACGGAGGACTGTGATCTACATCGCTGTGTGCCTCACGAAGCTCTCACCGTAGAGCTCGTTCTCTATTGGCAGTGCCTCAGTATCTATCTACAGCAGACGCAGGCTGATGAATTCGAGCTGGTGCTCCCCGAGCTCAGTGTCTTCTGTGACTATGTCAAGAAGTAAGTGTCGCATTAACCACATTAATTCGCAATTATTATTAACATATTTTTGCACCTGCAGATTCTGCCTGTTCCAGAAGCCTGACATGGATAAATTTGCACAGATCGAGTTTCAGTCCATGATGCTATCACTTGTGGAAGTACTCCATAATTATGATCTTGGTGATGAGATTGGTCGGGACAATCTAAAAGAGCTGATATCGCATTTGCTAAGGGAATGCCTGCTGGATCACAAGATTGTCGCCGTGCTTGTGCGCTGCATGGAGGATATGGTGAGCGACGTGGCTGCTCGGATGCAGTTTTTCCTTAATATCATCTACGATATATGTGAACTGAATGCAAAGCAAAACGATTTGGTGCACGATCGCGAATTAACTGATAAGCTACTAGTGAATGTGGAAACTTCGTTGGTCATGAAGATCAGATCGCTGAAGGTAAAAATTCTGGATCTCGAGGAGATGGAGGAGAACTTTGTTAGACAGAAGGAGTATATACGCGCCCAAGCTGTTAATGATGAGCGCATGGCTGTAACGGATGAGTACAGAGACTCGATCCAACCGCTGCTCGAAAAGCACGGCGAATTGGAACTGCCGACACGTCCTAAACTTTCTAAGCAGGAACGCGTGCTGAAGGCGTTGTACATATCTTTTTACATGGTCGCCTCCGAGCATGTGCACAGCCTGAATCCCAGTATTTGCAAGCTTTACAAGGTAAGTCACCCGATATTTATTATAAATATATATATATAATCCCTTTTGAATTACAGGATTTCATCTGCCGGTATTTGGCCTCAACGGAACTTGACATATTTGAGTGGGCGATCAAGTGCGGTACCACGTTTAGCATGCTGTATGAGGCGTACACCAAGGAAGTGTTCGATGTGCTTGTTGATGAGTTCTACAAGAACAATAATTTGCACCTATGCGAAATATCGGCGCAATGCATTTTGGAATTAATGGATCATTATGGCGTTGACTTTTTTATGGATTTAACTCAGTCCGTTGGAGGGCAGGCGCCTAAATCGAAGCGCCGTTTGCTTTTCACCATGCAGGACTTCGATGGCGATGAAGACAGAAGTCAATCGCAGATTAACGAGCAAAATGCGGACATTATAAGCATGATGGGCTTCTTTGTCGAAAAGGTTGTTGACAAGGGCATCCTGCTGGCAATTGTGCGTGGTCTGTGCCGTTTGGTATTGCGCGGACAGCTGGATAATCGCACCGATGTACTTGAGAAGTTGCTCAAACGTTATTTCAATCCCAACACAGGTAAGCAGCAAATAATACAAATATTGTTTTTAACTCATCCCAAACTCCATCACCGGCAGAACCCATCATTAGCCAGGTGCTAGGAATGTTCTTTGAGAATATTGTTCAGCATAAGCTGCAGCATGTGCTTGAACCTTGCCTGTTGCCAATCGTATGGTCTGTGATGAACTGCAGCTACGATTCGCTGCTTCACGATGTCCTGCCTGAACATGTGACCAAGTTCTTCATCGATCTCACAGTTCAGGAGTCGAGTACTCCACAGAGCAGCATACACAATCGCATTGCACTCAGTTTTCTGCATTACATCCACAACTTCTACACGGAGCGCAAGGAAATGTGCCGGTTGTTGGCCAAGGAGTTGTCCACGCTTAAGCTCAATGTGGTGAACAGTCCGCAGCTCAAGGATGAGATGCACGAGCTGGCAGACAAGCTGGTAACTGTAAGTTTTGAGAACTGTTTTGTTTATTTTTGTTTAATAATATGGTTTCACAGAGTGAGCTGGAGCCGCGAATGATTAAGAATATTGTGGACTTTAAGGATTTGCTCAATGGCAGCTTTAATCCTCCCGCACGCAAGCCCGTTGGCCACGACAGTGACTTGGATGCGGAAGAGTGCGAGAGTATAACGGCTACCACAGCATCGACGTCTGAGTATCCAGGACAAATACCTAGTGTGCCGGCAGCGCCCGCAAGCGAAGGTAGCACAACGGCAGCTCCCACAAGCGAAGGTAGCACAACGTCAGCGCCAGTAGCAGTCGTAGAGGCAGTGAAACCCGTGCTGACCACATTTGGGGCCAACAATGAGGTGGGAATACGCTTCTTGCGACGTTCACTATACAATTCTGTCAGTCAGTCGGATGCAGAAAGCTTATGTGAATCCGAAACGCCAACACCAATGCCTGATGCGGAGACGCAGGAGAAACAGCAACGACAGAAAAAAGAGGTCAAGGAAATCAGTCGTCGCAATCTACGCAGGGACAAAACGAAACATCGGCTGGAACAGGCGATTGCACGTGCCTCCAAGACGCCCGAAAAACAGCCATCAACGAATTCATCCGAAACAGTTGTCGAACAGAATTTAGTTGAGCTTTCAATAGGTGAACAAAGAGCAGAAGTTCCTACTGAATCTCCAGTGGAAGAAGTACATGAAACTGTCCCTAATGGTGAATTAGAGGCTGTGGCTGCAGATAGTCCCGTTCCAAATCAAGCGGTAAGTGTTATAATTGATGTAAAATATACTGTTACTAAACTAACCCTCCTCCCTTCCCGGTGCATCAGAATACATCGGATGTAATCGTGGATTCGCCGACTGCCACATCGCCAGTTGTGAACTCAGCTCCAAACATTAGTCGCTTGCGTCTGCGCTCGATGCGCAGTCGAAATGCAAATGGAACGTGCAGTACTCCAGCAAGCAGCAGCAAAGTGAGTACCTCGCGCTTGCGCTTGCAGCTCTAGGCTCCTGGCAGACTCAATCCCAGTCCCAGTCCCAGAACCAGGCACTCAGTAGCAGTAGAGATGCAGTAGATACCCCGGGTCGTCGCAAAAGAAAATTAACTTTAGTTCTTAATTTTTATAACCCACGACAAATTTGCAACAAACATTGTTTATTTTAAGTACAAATGCAAATGAAATGCATTTACATTGACTAAAAAAGTTTGAGAAAAAACAGGTTTTTAAAAACAAAAAAAAAAAACAATAACAAAACGCTGTTTTCTTTCCGCCCCTAAAATAAGAAGAACTTGTGCAGTTTATATTTAAACAGTTTTAAGAAGCTCCTTAGATTTTTTAGTAGCCTGAGTTTGCTTAGTTTAAATTAGCATTTTGTTTTTTCTTGTTCTTGTTCTGTTCTTTTTTGTAATTATCACTTTTTTTTCTCTTGTGTTTCTGCAGCGCAAAGTTCTACATCTCGAGATTCAAACGCCTTTGCGAAATTCACGCAAACGCGCCAAGCGCAAGTCGATACTTTTAACGCCGGCGACCTCATCGCAATCCTCTGACTCGAATAAATCTTCGCAACGCAGCTCGCCGGTGACCAAGCAACAGTCGCTTGCTTCCAGATCTTCCAAAACACGAAGCAGCGTGGGAAATGCTTCACTTGCAGTTGTTGTTGCAGTGTCATTGACAGCGCCACCGGTCGCGGCAATGGGGGCGTCTTCATCAAAGAGCACAACAAGTCCCACGGACAGCAGTTGCTCGTCGATCAAGGAAAATAAGGCACCGGCAACGGTAATATCAGCAGCGTCATTTTCATCCGTGGTTAAGGCCAGTCACAAGACGCCGCAAGCAAACAGAGGAGCACAAGTGAATAGCAGTACACCTGTGGCCAGAATAATAACGCGCCAATCAGCGCGAAAACTGCGCATGAGTGCTAGTTGCATGACTCGCAAGCGTATGTCCCAGGAGCTGAGTATGACCGAAGGCCATCTCAAAGTTTCAACACCAAAGCGCGTGCGACAGGACAAATCGACGCACAACAAATCAGGCACTGGCGATCGTTCCGCAGGCAGCTCCAAACGATCAACAAGTAATTCCAAGAGATCCACTCTGCGAAGCCAGGCGAGAACAGAAGTCCGGACACGTCGCAAATAGCTGTAGCTACTTCTCTTCCCTATCCCCCTTCAGTGTTTAGATTATTTTGTGTTTATGTTGTTTAAGGCTTATTTTAATATTTTACTCGTTTTAAATGTTCAATTAAATGTTGTAAAGTGTATTTATATCGCGTAGTCAAGTCTAAATAGATATAATTAAAATATAAAAAACAAATCTGAAAAACTTTCGGAATCAAAGGGATCAATAAAATGTTGATCAAACTGTTGATAAAGGTTATACGTGTTTTCAACGACTTATGAAGTTTAAAGCGGAAAAATTTGATAATCTAAAATAATCCAATGGTGTAAGTCGTATTAAAGTATCTATTTTCACAATCGTTTTCTACGACAATTTTTGTTGCATACCCTCAAGGGGCATAATTGAACGATTAATTTTAAGCCACTTTTAAACTCGCCATAGAGACAAACACGTTATTGAAAAATATTAAAGGTCGTTTAATTTATTTCAAGCTTAAATCATACTGTTATAGGCACTACATGCGGATTTGCTTAGCTGCATCAGTAGTTTGCTTTTGTGTGCCCCCAAGTGGCATTTTGTACAATTTTTAGCTGCAGACGAATTGAAATCTGGTAATCCTCGATTGCCAATCAATAAAACTTTCAGCCAAAATCACTTAAGTTGTAATGTGTATTCAATGTGTTAATGGTATTCGATCCTTTTGATTTGTTTGATTGCGAGCTGGCTATATAGAATAACATAGTACAATTAAGAACTAGATACATTGCATTATTAGATAAGTACATGCTGAGATTCGTTCATACAGTAGGAAAGGAGTATGAAATACATTAGAAACATATTTTGAGCAGTGATTGAGTTCGAGTTAAGGATGTCCTACAAACTATAATCTATAGTAATATATAATAAAGGATAATATAATATCCGAAGAGAACTTCAAATGCTTATAGAATACAATTAGAAACAAATACGATAAGGCCAAAAGTATGTTGCTTCAAACAGGCACTTTGTTTGCATGCAGGTATGTATAGATGATATCTATATCCTTCAGAGCTTAAGTCCCTTCAATTTAACCGCCGTGGTGTGCAAATCCCATTCCTGCTGCTGCAGTGCGTCGAACGCTGCAGACAGACTGAGATTCGCCTCAGCAAGTATATTCTGCAGCTTAATCAATTTAATCGACTTGTGCACATCCCAGTTGATAAATTCCAGAGCTCCAAGACAACGCGTCGGAGTGCTCTGATTGGAATATGGATAGAACAAATTACTAAATGATAATAACAACGAATTTCAGACATAACTTACGTCCTTTCCCAGTACTTTGACCATGATGCGCACTTCATCTGAGTCGACGCCACGCTCACAGCCGCGGGGCTTCTTGTCAGAAAACTCCAGCAAATCCTCACAGCTTACGGAGTTGGAGTCGGCGAGCCGAGCCGCGGTAGCTGCAAAGTATTCCGCCTCTGTTTGAGGCTTGGATACAGACACACTGGTCAAAGTCGTCGGCGGGTTTTTCAACTCGTTGCCATTGACGGAGCTTCGGTTCATGGCCTGATTAACGGAGGCACGCACCTTCTTAAAGAGCGCATTGCCTGCCAGCTCATTGTCGGCGCTGCTGGCTTCCAAGTCATCTTCTGCAGCAACTGTCGCTGCTGCTGCGGCAGCAGCTGCTGCCGCCACTGCTGATGCTGCCGTTGGCGCCATCTCCTGAGGAACAGCAGGAGAGTCTAATGTCGTAGAGCTGTTACTGGTGGCCAGTGGCTTGTCCAGATTGCGCAGCTCATCATCATTCACATACAGTCCGGTGACTTGTGCGGGTTCGAGGCCCACATCCTTGCTCTTGTTGTAATGCTCTTTCTGAATGGAGAAATTGTAGAAGCCATCGGTCACATCCGGCGACTGCAGCACACCATCCTTGCTCATGTCTGCCTCGAGTATAGACTCGAATTGGAGCGATGCGCTGTCGGTCAACCCTGCCGCATCGGCTGGTGCCAGATTGTCCAGGTTCTGATAGGTGTGAGCCGATGCCTCGCCAGCTATGGGTGGCATATTCTCATACTCTCTGGCATCGGGTCGACGACGCACGCTGTTGGAGCGCACAGCAGCCACCACCTCGATAGAACGGATTTTCTGCTGCTGTTGCTGCTGCGGCACTTGCTGTGGCGTTGCGTCCCCAACTTTGCCTCCCTCCTCTCCAAAGTCTGTCAGCTTACTGAGCGTGCGCTGCAAGCCGTTGGCCGGGATGATGAGCGGATATTTGCGCACGTGCCGTTTGGCGCTGGTTTTTACCTGCTTCTTGCCTTCGCGAGAGGGAAGTGGCAATGGATTTGCCTCCTGTGCCTCAGGAAACTTGTAGCTGGCATGAGTCATGTAGCTGGGACTCTCGCAGGATTCGCTGGTCCCCAACGAGTTGCGATTCTCATCACTCTGCCGCTCTACGCTTGCCTGCTCGGCCCGGCGTACACGCTGCGCTGCTCCGCGTGTCGGCAAGGTCATGGGCCGCGGTGGTTGTAGCCGCTGCAAAGGACGGGCGCAATCTGCGACGGCGACTGCCGGTTCCAGGGGAGCTCCAACAGCAGCTGAAGCTGTGCCTGGATGACTTAGCTGACTTCCCAAACGACGTGGCAGCGTCTTGGCGTTCATCAGCTCGAACTCATCCGTGTCCATGTGGCGCAGCAGCGTGGCAGCTGGACTGGGTCCAATGTCCAGCATTCCCTTCCGTTCAATCAGGCTGTTGTATGCTTCACGACCCTCCTCGCCAATTAGGGACTGTGGACAATAAAAGGGGAAAGAGGAAAAAAGGAAAAATATATTTAAATAAATAAACAAAAATAAAAAATATGTAAGCAATAATGAAAAAGGAGGCTTCAACAAAAAGGAACAAGTGTTAGTAAGCTCGACAGCTGTTAAAATAAGAAAAAATTCCAATAAATATAAATTATATATTATAAATAATTAGTAAGAATTAACTAGATAGTAATTGTATACATATATTAATGAGGAATTCCATTTGTTTTCTTTCGCTTTATTAATTCCCTTTAAATATACACAACTTTTTTGATTACCAATTGGTTTTATGTTTGGTTCTTAGAATGCAAACTTGTATTTAATTTCATTTTTAAATAATTTATATATAATACTTGGAAAAATTTTTCTTTTTTAAGATTTAGACTTTAGTTTAAGTTTTTAAGTTTAGTTTTTTTTTTCTTTTTGTTGTGAAACGCTTCGAACGCATGCTTTAGAATATCATTTTTTGTAGTATAATATTATAGATTATCTCTTAGATATGAGTATATGAATTTTTAATTATATATAAGTATGTATATAAACTTTGTATATAAGTGATTTTTGTGTTTGCTTTTCTTTTCGTTTCTTTCTTTTTTTTTTCTTTGGTTATCTGTATCAATAAATGCATAGAATGCGACAAATCGTTCAATTCGAATACAATATTCAAGTACTTCGATTCTTGATTCGAGATCTACATATATAAAAAAAAATGTAAACGTTTGAATTTTCGACAAACGCACAACTCTCAGGTTATTATTTGGATATATAGCAAATCCACTTTCCACATGCTTTTCGAGTAGAGCTAATGTATCCTTTTGCTCAGTTTTATTTAGTAGGTATATCAATTATATAGTATAGTAAAAATGCAAGCGTAAGGATATGGCACATAATACACATTTGCATATGTACGTTTTTTTGTTTAGTTTTTTTTCTGTGATTTCTTTACGGACAATTTTTTTTTCTTGTTTTTTTTTTATGTTTTTTTTATTAGAGTTATTTTTGGAATGTTGTTTTTTGTGAAGGATTGTCAACGGTTGTGTGTATGTGTGTGTGGTTGATGACTGTTGCTGTGTGTGTTGTATTTGTTGTTGTTCTTCTTATACCCTGTCATATAAATATGAAATGTTCTTAGTGTCCTGTGTTTCATGAAATTTTAATACTGATACTTTTTTTCATCATTTCTATCTTCTTCTTTTTAAATCGACTCTGACAACCAAGCTCTGTTAGTGGGATGATAATATAATGATATTTGAGATCTGTAGGAAATAGTTTTGTATTGTTGCCAGCGTCGTTGAAGCACATTTTATTCTCGATCGAGTAGCCTTGCCTTGGAAGCATTTATCAGTTGAGTTTTATTTTAAAAGGTTTGGAGTCTTCTTTTTAAATTTAGAATCTAGCCCTGCAAAGCTGTAATTTCATCATTCATATATATAGGAACAATCTCATGTAAATTTAGGGAAAAAATTCTTGGATTCAAATCACATTTTACTATAAAAAGTATCTATGATTTGCTTGCAAGGCTATTTTATCTTCGAATAGCCGAAGCTACTTCTTCACTTTTTATCATTTATTTTAATATACTGGAGAAAGTTAATATTGCTTTGAGTTTTATTGAGCAGATTTATTTTTTAAATGGGGTTCCCCTTTACAGGCCCTGAACTTGACTTTTGTATTGCTTATGGTTACTCTCAATATAATTGAAATGTATCTGGATCTGTAAGCTGTAAATGTAACTGTAAACTGTATCTGTATCTGTATTTGTATCTGCATTTGCATCTGTGTAACTGTAACTGTATTTGGTAGATATGCAACTGCACATTACGTTTATTATTATCATCCGTTCTGAGAGGTCTTCCGTGTTTCCGAATAAGGCACTCTCTCAAATATTCAAATCCAAAATATATATATATAAATATATATATGTATATACTAATAAATATTGGCTGTAAATATTTCTACAATTTACTCTTCCGACACACTCCACACTACAACACACTTATACACACACACACCCACACCCACACATACACATCCTTCTCGGCAGGGGGCGTGGCATCGTCCTAATCCGACAGCACATGACCGAATAGTAAATTGAGAACATATTTCAGCATTTTCCTTAGTTATGGAGCCGGACTGGGTGGAATCCGTGGTGCAGCGAACTCGCGTCTAAACTGAAACTCATCTCCGCTCTCCGTGCTGGAGGAGGAGCTGCTGTCACTCGAGTCCCGAGCAGGTGTCACCAGTGGCAGTTGCTGCTGAACCTGTCCCAGTTGCTGCTGCTGCTGCTGCTGCTTGAGCTGCCGCCAGTGCATCTCGTTCTGCTGCACCGCTGAGACGTGAATCTTCTCCGGCCAGTGGAACTCTGAGGGTCGCTGAGGCTTCACTGGCAACTGTACTTGCGCCTGCGTTTGGGTTTGGGCTAATCGCTGCTGCTGCTGCTGCTGCTTTAGATCCTCTGGCGAACTGCCCACGAAGTTGGTTGACGTAGGACTTTTGCCCGTGAGTCGGCTAATATCGAACTCGTGCAACGTAATCCCGCTTATGGGTCGCTGTGCCACAGCCGTGGCAGTGCGATATGTGGCCACGGCGGAGGAGGCCGCCGAGGAGGAGCCTGAACCGGAGCTTAGCTTCAGCGATTGCGTGGGTGCCAGCAACGACCGCTGTGCCATCTGTGCCGAGTAATTGTTACCCGGCCCGCGTCCACCAAAGTCGTAGATTCGCTCATCATAGTGGAATTGCTCATAGCCAGCGCCTGGTCGATGGAAACTGCGCCTGTTGCCGCCCAGATTGTAGTGCGGCGCCGACTTGATGCTGGAGTTCGAGCCATACAGCTGACGCGGCGAGATGATATTCTCTCGCTCATCCTGGCAGGCGGACTGTACCTGTCGGTTAAGACCCGCGCGACGACGACGACACAACGAGCTGCTCCCGCTGCCGGCAACTCGGGCGCGTATATCACACTCGGAACGTGCCAGACTTGGCTTGGTGCGCTCCTCGTCGCCGCTCGATGAGCTGCTGGAGTCAAGCGTCATAGGGTTGTAGCTGAGCCGGCGCAAAGTGCGCGCGCGTATTGAACGCGGCTTGTAGGAGGCGGTGCGTCTTGGCAGTGGCGCCTGCTGCTGTTGCTGCTGCAGCTGGTGGGGTGGCGGCAGCGACTGCTGCTGATGGAGTTCCTGTCTGAACTGGCGATGTTTAGTGTCCGACAGCACCGGGGAGATGGGTTGGAAGCTCTCATTAAAGGAGGTGGAACGCTGGCGATGAGTCTTGGCGACCGCTGCATAAACTGAATTGCTGCTGGCATTCAGACAAGATTTCACAGGCGAAGCGCTGGCCAGCATCTGCTTGGTGTGGCCATTACCGAACCGCTCGTAGCCGCTGCTCATGACCACGGGCGGGGCACTATAGAGCGTCTCGCTTTTCATCGGAAAGTAGCTCTCCTGCGGGCTGTAGCTGCTCTTCTGGCTGCTCCGACGCGATAGGGATATGTTGGTGTCCCGTGAGGCGAAGCCCGTATCTGGGGTGCTGCTGCGCTTATCTTCGATCAACTTCTGTTCCGGCTGCTGGCTGTGCAGCTGTGCTTGGTTGTGCATGTACTGCAGATGCTTGTCGAGATGGCTGGTGGCTGCATTAAAATCAAACATGGTTTGCACCCCGTTGCTGTAGCTGTAGACAGCAGACTTCAAGCTGCCAGTGGCACTGCTGATTCCGTCATCCAAGGAGCCAACCGGCTGCGGCAGCTGATCGTTTAAAATTGTATCGTTCGAGTCGCTCTTGTCCAGCTCCGTGTAGGTGTGCATGAAGTCCAGATTGAGCGCCTTCAGTGTGTTCTCAATGTCCATAATATTATCGTTTATGCTCTTGGGCTCACGCTCTCTGGACTCCTCGCTGTTGAGATCCCTGTTCAGCGGTCGACTGAGTAGCTCGCGCGATTTCTCAAACAGAAAGTCAGAGCTCTCCTTATCGAAGATGGGTATGCGCAGCTCGGAACTGTTCTTGATCTCGCTCAAAGACCGAAAACGCTGCTTGATGTGCGATGTGTAAGGGAAAACGAAACGAAACGCAAAGGAAAACGAACAAATGGACAAATGGAAATGGACAACCAAAACAAAGCAAAGGGAATGAACGGAGAGCGACAACGCGAATGAACAAGAAAGAGAGAGCAAAGTGTAGACAAGAATAAGACTTCCAGATTAGCAACTAAACAAAACTTTGTTTTCCATTCTAGCTCTACATAAACCCATATAACACTTGGTAAATTATTGTATCTAAGCGGTTCTTACCTGTATATCGGGTATGCTCTGCAGCTCCTCGGTAAAGTTTTTCTTCTTGGAGAAGGGTGAGGCGTTGCCATGTGTGGGCGTCAAAGCAGAGCTGCCTGCAGCGCCACCCAATGCACCGCTTGACTTATCCCCGCCGCTGCTGCTTAAATGCGGAAAACGAAAGCTGAACTTTCGCTTCGGACTGTGCGTCGCTGGCGTATGATCAGAGACCAAATCAATCATAGATCTGCGTAGAAGAAACCACCATTCAGCAATCTTAACGAAAATGAATTAGGCGTCACTTACCTGGCACTAATCTCATTGGCAATTTCAATGGCATGATTCAATATCTTCTCATCCTTGACCGAAATGGGTTTGACAGTGCCCGTCGTTGTCTTCTTCTTGGACAGCGTGGTTAGTAATCCGTGTCCATGACCATGCTTATTGCCATTGCTGTCGCCAGTTTTTTGGCCAAACTTTGCGGACATTTCAGCGAATTCGTTCTTTGTGTTCACATGATCAAAATCGGGCGACTTTGGCTGGCTACCAGAGGCCCCGCTGATCGAGCCAAACATCGAGTTGATCTCATCAAGCAGTGAGGGACCAAAGTCTAGCTTATCGCCTGTGATCTCATCATCGGATATTTCGTGATACTCGTGTGTATCGTCTGTCGTATTGCGTGAACTGGCACGCCAATTGGGCTCCGAGTGGATACTCTTACCATCGGCCCCATAGTTGTTGTTCTGAAGTGCATAGGCGAGCTGCTCTTCGTCCAGTGTATGCGAGGCAAAGGGATTTGTGGAGCCGGCAAAGTCAAATGAACTGTGACCATTGCTGGGTATCAATTTGGGCGTGTGCTCCGTGGAGGGAATAAATGTGGGATTCATAGAGGTGCCACCACCCTCTGGAAAATAGCCGCTGGCTGTTTGCAACGAGTCGGGACTGGTGGGTGTCGGCGGCAGCAGCAGTGGCGTCTGCTCAATATCCTCCGATGGTTTGTAGGGCGTAACAATCTGCTTGGGAACGTGATTGTACTGCAAAATAAATATAAATTAATATTTATGAATCAGGAATTAAGTTGCCTTTTGTATTACATTTTGTGAGCTGCCAAGGAAGGCAATGTCCCCAAAGGTGGCGCCATCAATGCCTACATGACCAGTGTGCTTAAAGTCGTTTTGCGGCTTTGAAATCATTTCCGTGCGCAACTTGCGTTTACTAATGCGATGGTCGCCGACCCGACTGAATGAATCTCGATTAGAAGAGCAGGGTAAGCCCTCCAGAAATGCGACCGTATTCGAGGGATTAAAGAAGCCTGTCTTTCCTGTGCTTAAAACGCCTTTCCAGAAAGGAGTGCCTGTGTTGCGATCGAGAACTGTTATGATATCACCCTGGCGATACAAAAGATGATCTTTCTTCGGGTCCACGCAGTTCACAACGGCCTTTAATTGTTCGGGCTTCATATCGGGCAGCTGTTCGTAGATTTCGCTAAATTTAGGCCGCTTGATTGCATCGTCCTGCCAGCACTTCATCATCAGAGTATAATACTCGCGTGGACAGCAGTCCGGCTGTTCCAGGCGTTGATAATTAGGTGCATCGATAGCTTCCAGTATCTGGAGTCCAGTCAGAGCTGCCCATGGTTGAAAGCCATATGAAAACATCTCCCAGAGGCAGACGCCATAAGCCCACACGTCGGAGGCATTAGTAAAGCGCAAATAATTGATGCATTCGGGTGCACACCATGCAATCGGAAGCTTTAGATTGACGTTGAAGTTTGTCTTGTAGTAATCCTTGCCCACACCCAACGCACGAGATAGCCCAAAGTCCGAGATTTTCACCTTGTCTTTGCTAAACACCAGAATATTCCGTGCAGCTAAATCTCTGTGTATAAGTCGCTTTTGTTCAAGATACCGCATTCCATTGCAGATCTGCAGGGCGAACTCACAGAGCGTGGGGATTGTAAGAAAGCTCACGCGCAATCCTGAATCCTTAAGGCACTCGAGTAAGGAACGTAGATGCGCCAGTTCTGTAACAAGCATCAGCGAATCGGTGGCCAGCACCACGCCATACAAGCGCACAATGTTCTCGTGCTCAATTGAATGCATTATAGCCGCCTCCTTGAGAAATTCCATGGGATTCGATTGCATGCGTTCGCGGCACAAGCACTTGATGGCCACTTGAATCTGTGCAGCGGTCAAAATTAATTACTCAGTTCAACCGGAAGCCCTTGAAAGGGGACCACGGTTCCAGCCTACTTACCCGCTCGCTGCCATTCGTCCAAACGCCCTGCTGCACAATTCCAAACTCCCCGATGCCCAACTGCTTATTAACGCTAATCGAATCAGCTGGTATGATGTGCTTGTTGTTGGGTACCTTACTGCCGGGTGAACTGCTGCCATTCCGCGCCGCTGTGGGGGTGGTAGCAGCGGCGCTGCTCTCATTTGTTCCCTGCCCGCCAGCGCCATCTTCGCGCTTCACAATTGTGGCGGGCGCTTGAAGCAGGCGCTTAATTTTGCTGAGGTAACTGTGGGGGAAATGCTTTTCATAGAATTTACGCAGTCTTCGGATTTCCGGCCGCGACAGGCCAATGAAACGTAAATCCTCATCTGCTGCATATTTAAATTGCGCTGCATTTGTTATTTTTAATTCGTTTCTGCGGGGCGAAAAAAATGGGGTTGTAATTTGAGCTATGTGTTTGGCTAAGCTCCGTATGCAGATCACATATAATGGCAAAAATGTTCTCTCACTCCTCTTTCTTTTCTTCTGCTTATTGCTCAGCACTTAGGTGTCAAAACATCCATATTATTTACCGATACTCCGAGTCGGTATTTAATTATGGCAATAAAAGCATTCAAAAATACTAATAGTTCATCTGCAATTGATGACTCTCTTAACTTGCCTTTGCATTTGCCTTTGCTTGCATTACATTGTGGTCAGCATACCTGCTTCTGCTTGACTATGTTAAATTTAGGTCACACTACTCACTTGATGGCATTGTAGTATTGCTGCAGTTCGGATTCGGTGAGGAATTCATATAAATCAATTTGTGGGCACTCTGGAAGATACATATAAATATAAAAATAAATACGTTTATATAAATGCATATTTAACTTAAGTATGCATGCGATGTAGCCGACCAACAACAGCTGCACTCCATAATATTGACTCTGTCTGTTTGTGTGTGTTGCGTATGGGGAATAGTGCGTGTGTATGTGGGTGGTATGGATTTCTCGTACACCCACTAGCGAAGACGCCAACACATTTGCCCGACTTTGATGCCCATTCATTGGCGCCCTCATGTGGCTGCCTTAAAATATTTTTATTCTTTCATTTCAATATCTTTATCTCTTCGTCCCACCTCGTACACACACGCACACATGCACACAAACACAAAATTCTGATTGCCGTTGTTGGCGTTGTTGCCGCTGCCCTCAACCCGCAGCATTTGTCATTGTGTCGTGTTTTTGTTTGCATTGGTAAAGGAAACAGCGCAACACATGTATATACACATTATGGCATATGTTTGTATTTTGTGTGTACACAGATTGCCTGATAATGTCTGTTAAAAAACCTCTGGATTTGCAATTTGAGTCATCAGAGCGGCATTCGACATTCATTGAGATAATAAATTCCATGGAAACTGTCCACATCCGCTTGACTGTTTGTTATTGCAGTTGCACAAACGGTGACGCATTTATGTATTGCAACTCTATCTTTTAAAGCCACCCGTAAACTTGTTCTGTAATTAAACCGACAATCTATCCCACAGGATTTGCAATTGTCCTTGAATTTGCAAAATAAAATCGATCGGCCAATACACACGCGTACGCACACACACAACCACACACACCGCACTCACATACGTGCACGGAAGCTAATACTACGTAGCAGACACAGTTTTTTCTTGCATTGCAAACAAGTACATTGGAAAGGTTTACAGCCACTTTTCACTATCCTGTTGTTTCCTTTCGGTTCGGTTACACTATCATCAAACTTTTTAGCACATATTTGCACTTTTTAACTCAATCTTACCCATTTTATTTTTGCGTGTGCATTGTTTGGGAGTACTGCATCTTTACCAGTGTGGACTCCAGCGTCTCAACAGAAAATACCACTTTGATTTCATAGAAAATTACCAACTCAATATTAATATTCAGCTGGTCACACTGGCTCGTTAGTTTACAGTGCCATTTTGAGTTTAACATGTAAACAACTTATAAGATGTGATGCCATAAAACAGCTGTGCTCTCAAAAGTAAATAACTAATTATAAACAAATTTCAGCTTTTGCAACAATTGTAGATAAAATAAATATAATAATAACAGCACCTCACAAAAAATTCAATTATCGTGTTTGCAACTAATTAAGATAAATACACATGTGTTTTTTTGTTTTGTTTTGTTTTTTAAATTGGAAGCATACTGAATTCATGTACATATTATATAGTTGATTACTTCACGGCTTGCAATACAAAGAAAACAGTGATAAGATTAAAATGTGCAATCATTAAGGTTTATCGCTAACTGCATAAAAATTGGCGCGGAACACTTAAAACAAGCGGAAACTGCCAGGGAAGAAAGTGACGGCCATGCGATCAATAACAGTCTTGGCATGCTCATGACCCAGTGCGCTATTGATTGCAGCCATCTCCTCGTAGAGTTCCCGTGTGCGTTTGTCCTCAATCATTTTAGTCACGTATTTGTACATGCGTCCGTAATGATTGTGCGCATAAGCATGCCATATTGCGAATTGAATGGCTTTGCTATCGTTACCATCAATGAATTTGATGATATCCGTGTAAATCTCATTCAATTCGACTAAATTATCCTTTAGAGTGTCATCGAGCACACACAGTTTTGCGAGTGCGATGCCCTTCTTAGTGAGGGCTTCAATGAGATTGTTCTTCTGTTTGTCCATGTTCCTACAATGATATTCTATATAAGTGGACATCTGCGAATTAGATTTTGACAACACTTACGTCTTGATCTTGGCCGCATCTGGACGAGTATCGTTCTTAATGCCATAGTAAGAAAGCAAACCATCCACATCAGTTTCTGTGATTACAATATCTGCCAGCTTAACAATGCGCTCTAAAGCAGAACGCTGCTTCTGCTGATCATCCTTTGGCTTATCGACGCTGCCATTGTCACCCTCTTTGCATCTATTTTGGGCTGCAACAAAGGCAAGCGGTAACTGGCTCTTCAATTCGCTGGACTCGATGTTCTGGATCAGCTGAAGATGGGCCGGCAAATGCTTTGGATGAGCGGCAACAACGTCATTGTATATTCTTTCAGCTTTCTCCAGTTCTAAAATAAATATTTTTTAACATTGGAAATCAATACCTCTTAGTGCGCACTTACCACACTTCGCAATGTGCGAACATTGGAAGTCCCGCAAACTCTCGGCATAGTCGTCGGCACTAGTCTTGCCCTTTTGGGGTGAGCTCGGCGAGACATTGCTGTTGTTGGCAGGCACGTCGTTTTGCACCGTTACTCCATCACCAGCAGCTGAATTTGCAGCACTAGTTGCTCCCTGCGGTGTTGCTGCTGCTTTCGGCTTGGCAGCACTTGCGGTAGCAGCGGCTGCTGCTGCTGGGTTGGCATTGTTAGCGGCAGCTCCATTGGCGGCACCATTTGAAGAGGATTTTTTCTCCGCTGGATTGAGTATGTAGGTGAAGGGATGGAGGGCAATGCGACGGCCACCCTCGTCTTTGGGGAAGATAAGGTTTCCGCTCAACCAGGCGCACTGCGCCGGCAAATTGGCCTTGTTGAGTTTCTCTTGAGCAATAGGCGCAATATAGAGCATTTTGTTGGTCTCTCGAACCTTGGCGGATGTTATTTTACGGCCACTGATAACGCATTGATTGTAGCTATCATAAAAGTCAAGCGAGAGCGTATTGGACAATTTGTAGGCTGCAATAAGATTGGCTTCCGAGATCTTCTCGAGCAGCTCACGCTTCTCATGGCGGACTTGCAGCCGCACCGTATATTCGCCCTTCTCCAGCTTTGTGAAGAACGTATGAGAATGTGCATCTCCAGTTGCCACTAGCGTTTTGTTTATATCGAAAAGCATCCACATCTGTGACTCAAACTCGGCTTCATAAAGCAAATCGTTGAACAGTGGAGCGTATAATGCCACCTCCGCTGCCTTCGTCACATTTAGATTGTAGACGAGCATATTCTGATAGATCTGCCTGCCCTCCGGTATGACGTCACGTGTGGCACTCAATGGAGAGATCTTTGCCTCGCTGGGCTTAAGCACTACGGCTGCATTCTTCAGCTGCAACAATGGCTGAATCTCTTCTGCCACCAGCGCCCCAATCTCCAGCTTATGTATGCCACGACCAGCGTGCATGACATCTGAAAGAGCAATAAGTAAGCAATGTAATGCTGATTAAATCACTAGGATTTGGTTAATATTTACATGCATTGGTATTTTCGGCAGCCACTCCGTGAAACTCGAGGCTGTATTTTAAATGGCTCTGGCCATGATTGGACCAATACTTGGCTATGCATAGCTCCAGTATTTTGTTAGCCTGTAAGTAAGAGTTTTTTAATAATATAGTCTAACTTTAATTATTTAATAGTTTCTCACCTTAACCCTAAAAGTAGAAGTGGCCTCAAATTCAGAGTTGACGCCTATTATCTTCATGGTTTCCAGCTTTCGGCAAGATTGATTGGGCAACAACTGATTTGTGTGCAAAAAGAATTTGCCAATGTCGTTGCCCCGATTTGGATCCGTTAAACGCATGCGCAACACTAGAAGTTCATAATTGATTTATAGGAAGTTGAGTAATACACACTTAAGTATAAGTAATTACCTGCCCAAGTGGCTTTGTCCGGCACTTGAATAAAGTCCCTTTGAATGGTATTCGGCTGGAACTCTACGCTCTTGTCGGGTCTATTGGAGGCAGGTTCAAAGATGGGCGTATTCTGGTTATCGTTCAGCACATTAGGCTGCACAACCGTAACGGGTATCTCAAATAATGGACCCTTCTGTACGTTTTCCGTATCGTAAGCACGAACGCTAAATTAGTGAAGACAGTTAAAGTTAATATACGAAAAAGTTAAAGTTAATAAACTTACACAGCACTATGTACACCTGGCTGTAGGCTTGTAGGATCTATTCTGACTACAATAGAGCGTACGCCGTAACTGAGGTCCAGAAAAGAGCCGCACTGCACCCAAGGCTGTGAGGGCAGCAGGCTGAGACGCACATTGAAATTAAATTTATCCTTAGGATCTGCAGGGATAGCAGATAGTTGTAAAGAAACGATTATGAAAGTTGTCTTAAAAAACAACTTACCCACTTCCTTGTCATTGAAAAAG
Organism: Drosophila pseudotalamancana; assembly: GCA_037075185.1. NCBI lineage: Eukaryota > Metazoa > Arthropoda > Insecta > Diptera > Drosophilidae > Drosophila > Drosophila pseudotalamancana. Next base: position 198,895 of record JBAMCK010000607.1, on the reverse strand, counting down.
ACAGGCTCAATGTTGACGTTGAAGTCAATGAACTTGCGCTGCACACCCTCACGCAAATGAATGCCCTTGGCCTGATTGGTACCCACGCGAACAGAGAATCTGTAATGAAATGAAAAAGTCAAAGTCCATTGCTGAACAAACTGTGCCGTCGGTATTTACCGCAACATGTTGTCCTTGGACTCACGATGCTCAACCAAATGCTCGAAAGCTTTTTCCACATTTAGCAGACCATGACCCTGTGCATAAGGATCTACGTAGCCCAGTTTAGTGGCTGTTACGCTTATGGCACGCTTAATACTATAAGGTGAATACTCAATTTTTAAATTTTTCAGGCCAGAGATGAGCAAAGCGACTGCACCAGCTACATGGGGTGCCGCCATGCTTGTACCATTCATCAACTGTGACTTGCTCATGGTGAACTGTGGCACAGATGTGATAGCTCCGCCAGGTGCACATACTGTCACGCCCTGTCCGCCATCGATGCAAGGATCGCGTGATGTCCAAGTGTACACATTACCAGGAAGCTTCTCACGCATCGCATACTCTGCCTCCATCATCTGCGGCGAGACGTAGGCACCCACACCTATCAAACTGGGCTGGCTGATGTCAGGCGGTGTGCCGACAGTGCTGAGAGCTGGTCCGTGGTTGCCCGCTGAGGCTACCCAGACAACGCCATACTTATTGACGATCTCGTTCATCAGCTCACCAATACGACTGCAGAGAAGTAAAGAGCAAGAGTTATAAAGTGTCAGTAAACGATAATATCTTATTACGCAGACTCTTTTGTTTTATCAACAAAAACAATAATATTAAGTGTTTTTTGTAGCATGTTTATAAAGTAAGAGAGAGTTTTGAAGCGAGACAAAAGTAAACAGACAGATTGACGCGTGTTGTGTAATGTAATACGTGTGGTTTTGGCGGATCTGTTGGGATAGGTCAAGAGTTTGTCATTCGATTTACCTCGGAGCACAAATCTTGTTTCTTCTGCGTTTTTTATCGGCAGACGAATTGAGTGCATCTATATCGCTAAAATCACAATTGTCATGCTTTCTCGCAGTGCACAGGGATTATGCTAGAAGCTGCTACATCGTAGCTGGTGCTTACCCGGAGTTAGACCAGTTTGAGTGCTCGCCGTAGCTCATATTAATCACATCGATTTGCCGACCTTCACGGCACAGTTCCATGACTTTCATTATGCCGCGCACAAGTGCCGTTCCCGTCTCCATGGAACCTAAACGACCGTCGCCAATGGTTATAGATACAATCTTGGCATTGGGTGCCACACCGTCAATGTCCCTCGACTTGTGATTGCCACTGGCAATCGAAGCCACATGCGTGCCATGCGGCGCTGTATTTAAACAATAGAAGTAATGATGCTGTCCATGAAACTAGTGCTCTATCGAGTTTTCTACTTACAGCACATGCCAACAACTTCCAGCACGTTGCCATCGTCATGAACATTCACAGAAATTGAAAGGAAATCGTTAACGTTTTTGGTTTCATGCGTCTTGGTGTATTCGCCAATGTGCAGTGCTTTTGCTAGCTCGCCCTGTTCCGTTGTGTCTATGATGGTCAGCCAACCCTTTTCGGTGGGAAAGAGTACACAGTCGTAGGAGGTCTTGACCTCGTTGTAAAGCTTTTCATAAGTGTTTAGCATTTCCAACTCAAAGTCGAGGTTCTCCTTTATTATCTTCTTATCCCAGGGTAGCTTGGGAGCTTCTCCTGATAAATAAAACAAAAACTATAGAAAAAGAATTAAACAAAATACAATGACATACCTGGATTTTGAGATTCAAATTCCACAATCTTGCGACTGGCATTCGCGGTGGCCGTCTTGTGTGGCTTGTCCCAATTCTTTAGTTTTTCCTGGGCGACAATGTTGTCGCGTACTTTGGCTGGCACCAAATCGTTGAAGCTCTTCAGCCCCACGCGCACCGCGCGCTCCTTGTCCGTATTGAGTGCTAACAGCTCTGAACTGAGTTTTAGCGTCCGACCGGACAGACCCTTGACGGTGCCCTTTTCATTTGGAATCACCTTCTTGCTCATGTCCACATCACCGCAGCCCGAGCAATCGAACCGTTCTATAACTTTCACCGTTGTGCCATCGCTTAAGGTCTACAACAATTATACAAATATGCATAAAGATATACAATTTCTGGGTTGCAGGAACTTACTTCAAGTCCAGTTGCCCGTGGATCTACACCTGAATCGAAGATAGCTATTGTTACATCTCGACCGTCAAATTCCGGGTACTTTTGCAAAAAGTTCAGTACACCCGTCTCCGCCTTCGGCACCTAAAATAAAATAAGACATTTTTTTACAGACTTGCGCTATCTTTATTACTTGTATGCGTACCAATGCAGCCGTGGGAAACGATGACTCGACAATGCCGCTTAAGTCGCTTGCCATATTCTTTATTAATTTATTTTCGTTCGTCTCGTCCTTTTGATTTTTAATTTTTAGTACAGTCTTTTGTTGGGTTTGATCGATGCGCACTCCTAAGATGATATCCGCCTTTTCACGTTCTTGGTACGATGATTGTTGTCTGCGTTTTGGCTTTGATGCACCTTTAATAGAATGATTTTGCGGTAATTCGTCTTCTCCTTTGCATACGTATGTATATTTGACGTGGTGTGGCGTTGCCACACTTTACATGTTTCAGCTGCTCGAAGTTAACAGAGTAGCAACGCCTACCAAGTTACTTATCAAAATTTTATTGTTTTATTTACGCCGCGAATAGATTGGTTACAAAAGAAAAAAAAACAGAGTAGATAGATGACGAAGTAAAATTAACAAGTGTTGTGCACTTTAATTATAATGACATGTACAAATTGATTCAATTTCAATGAGGGGATATCGATACATCGATAAGCAACCAAACATAACAGCTGTCCGTCTCTCTGTCATTGGTGCTGTGTTTTTTTTTTAACAAAATAACATACAAATTTTTGTGGCACAGTCAAAATGTGGTTCGAAATCTTACCTAGCGCCGCGATCATTACCGTGGCTTTGTCTGTGCCCATATACGCAATGTATGGTCTGCAGAAGCTGACACTGGGCAATGTAAGTGTTTGTTGTATCAAGTCAAAATTCTTATATAATACTCTTCGTTGAATTGGAATCAAACGTAATTTATTATACATGATTTAGACGCGTCTTCAGAGCTGTCAAATGCATTAAAAATCTATTGAAAAACACTCGCACACACTTATTTGATATGCTTAATTTTGTTATATTCTCCTAGGCCTATCGCCGGAATATGGATGAGCGATTCGACCGTGTTATGTACCAGCGCGATTTCCGACTGACCAACAATCCCTACATTATGAACGTAAGTGATATCTCTAATATTAGTTTCCTATGCATGTCAAGTATCAATCGACCTATTACATTTCATTAGCTTTTTTCGAGTTTTGTTTTTGTGTTTGTAACATGTCATCAGATTATTTATTTAATCCCAGTATTATTAACGCCTATATTCATTAAACATAAATCATAAATCAAGAATTTCATTTTCTTTTCCATTTAACCCTCATGTTGTACGAATTTCCTCACTAACTTCAAAAGTTTCGCTTCAATTTTTCAAATCTTAAGAAAAAATATCACATTCTTTTACAGGGTCTTCATGCTATACCCGATGAGGCAAAGAAATAAATATAACGTAGTTGAAATTTTGTTAAGCTTAAGTGCAAAAGTGAATAAATTTACAGTACGAAATTGAAAAGCTCAGTTAATAAGTTTACTAGACGATAGAAAAGATTCTGATTACAGGTCGCCTTATAGAATCTAGTTGTGCTCCCGTTTCTTAAGCACATTTCTTTACAGGGTCTGGAGCATGTCCAAGAAGAAGAGAAAAAAGAAGAGAAAGTAGAGGAGGAGGAAGAACCCAAAGAAGAGGTTAAAAAGAAACGAACTAAGAGACCAATTAGGAAATAAAAAAAATAGTCGACTTTATGAAATGATTTTTGACTTTATGCTGTAAACAACTAGAATAAACTCGCCGCTTGCCGCGTAAGAAACATCCCTGTTCTTGTGCTTGCATCGAAAACCACCCCTATGGGGACGCTTCCCCCAATTGGGTTGTCAACTTTTGTGGTATTCTGAAAAAGGCGTCGACAGAGGCGAGTGCAGAGCGCACAGTACGGTGTATACGGTTCGATGCGCCTAAATTTTTACTATCCGAGTTTCGCCAGCATCTCAGAAAAGTGATTTTATATTTGCAAAAATACAAATTTAGTAAAACTTTTAAAATGTGCTAAATCGTGTTTAAGGGCGCCTAAAAGACGACCATTGAAATTTCGACAAAGGAGACAAACAAAACGGAAAACGCACACAAAAGCTTCCTCCATAAGTATTTACATATACACACGGAAAGGGGAGGCAGCCATGGCGGCCGGGCTGGGGGCTGTCCGGGTTGGGGGCTGGGGTGGCCAAACTTTTGTGTATGTGTTTGTTGTTGCTGCTTTTGGGCTTTGCGTGTTATTGTTTACATGCGAAGCAAATGCCAATTCACTGAATGCCATCGACGTAGAAGAGCCGGAGAGACGCCACCACCAGCGGCACCACAACGACTATGAACGGGAACGGGAGCGGGAGCGCGAGGAGAAGGGCTACTGTGCGCCGTACAATGGCAAAGTGTGCAAACAGTTCATTAGTGGTCCCGTGTGGTACAGTCTAGAGGATCCATCTGGCGGCTGGCGCAACGAGCAGATCACCACAGCCCTCTGGGATGAGCTAATTGTCGACCTGACTGGCCTGTGCCGGGAGGCAGCTGAGGTAGGATAACATGCTAACTTAATAGTAAGTGGCTAAATTCCTTTCCCTTTGTAGAAAATGCTTTGTGCCTATGCATTTCCCCGCTGTCATGTGGAGAATGGAAAAGCTATCAAGGCCCCGCTGTGCTTCGAGGACTGCCAGGCAACGCATCTGCAATTCTGCTACAACGATTGGGTGCTGATTGAGGAGAAGAGAGAGCGCAACATGTTCCTCAAGAGTCGCGCCCACTTCAGGCTGCCCAATTGCACGGCTCTGCCAACTTATGATGCCAGCATGCGGTGGCCCAGCTGCTCCTACATTGGCCTTACCGAGATCAAGGAGTCGGAGGTCAGCTGTGAGTATATTCAACTAAAGATTGCCGTGTACTAGGCACTTATTGTCTCTTCCAAAGATGATTGTCGTAATGGCAACGGACGTTATTATATGGGTACCATGAATGTGTCCAAGTCGGGCATACCCTGTCAGCGCTGGGATACACAGCATCCACACAAGCACATACAACCGCCGCTGGTCTTCGCCCAGCTGACCGAGGCGGAGAACTATTGCCGTAATGCGGGCGGCGAGGAGCCACAACCCTGGTGCTATACCCTGGACGAATCTGTGCGCTGGCAGCACTGCGAAATACCCCTTTGTCGTAGGTTGAGCTCAGATATTCCATCCACAGGTATAACCTAGTGCTTTTCTTTGGACTTTGCAGCAGACTATGTCGATCCAAGCGCCACGGATTTGAGCACACCCATTAAGATGGAAGAATTTTTCACGCCCTCGATGATATTTCTGCTGGCGGGCCTTGGCTTTATTGGCATTGTGGCGCTCCATCTGATCATACTATTGGCTTATAAGCTGTCCAAGCACAAGGATTACTCACAACCGCCGCAGGCAGCGCATGGGGAATGCGGCGCATCCGTGCGCGGTGACTGCAACCTGTCTGCCAGTCGGGAGACTCTCGGTTCGAGCGGCTTTGCCCCCACGAGTATTAAGTGTGGCACCATACGCAGCACCGCGACCATTCACAGCAATTGCGTCATGCTGACGACCACAGCAGCAGTGCAGGAGCCGAAGACTAAGCTGAATGCCCGATTAGAGAAGCTGGAATATCCGCGTGGGGAGATCGTCTACGTGCGCTCGTTGGGTCAGGGCGCCTTTGGCCGAGTGTTTCAGGCTAAGGCGCCGGGTCTGGTGTCGGGTAACGCGGAGCTACTGGTGGCCGTGAAGATGCTTAAGGACGATGCCAGCGATCAAATGCAAACTGACTTTGAGCGCGAGGCTTGCCTGCTGGCCGAGTTCGATCACGCCAACATCGTGAAGCTGCTCGGAGTCTGCGCTTTGGGTCGGCCAATGTGTCTGCTCTTTGAGTACATGTCGCCGGGAGATCTAAGCGAATTTCTGCGCGCCTGCTCCCCATATGCAACCCATCAAGCGCAGCCGCGCAATCACCAGCAGCTAAATGAGCTGCAGCTGCTCCGCATGGCCTCCGATGTGGCCTCCGGCATGCTTTACCTGGCCGAGCGCAAGTTTGTGCATCGCGACTTGGCCACGCGCAACTGTCTCATCAATGAGCAGATGACCGTCAAGATAGCGGACTTTGGACTTTCGCACAAGATATATCTGCAGGACTATTACAAAGGCGACGAGAATGATGTCATTCCCATCCGCTGGATGCCCATTGAGAGCATTCTGTACAACAAGTTCTCATTGGAGTCGGACGTATGGGCCTTTGGCATCTGTCTTTGGGAGATCTTCTCCTTTGCCCTGCAGCCCTACTTTGGCCTCACCCACGCCGAGGTCATCAAGTACATCAAGGAGGGCAACGTGCTCGGCTGCCCAGATAATACGCCGCTCTCCGTTTACGCCTTGATGCGTCGCTGCTGGAACAGCAAGCCCAGTGACCGACCTGGCTTCGCGGAGATCAATCATTGCATCCAACACAGCATTGCTGAGAGCGAGTGCAAATCGATGCTCTAGGATGCCCAACGACTCTGCTTGTCAGCGAAAATAAATCGAAAATATTCCGTCATTGTTTCAGACACTTCAACGAATCCGTATCCGTAATCTGAATGCTCTCCAAGTTGTCTTCCGGAGCATACGCACAAAACACACACACAATCTTAACATAATCAAAGTACGAAGTTATAATAATAGTTTTGGATATCTTAAGTCTTCGGGATTGTTATTTAAAAGCCTTATCACTTTTGTTTTTGTATAAACTTCTTGGATCTATTATTTAAAGCTTCACGTTTAAAACTTTTCATTTCAAACTTTTTTCCACTTCATTTGTATTATGATCTTATCTTTTGCTAGTTACTGCATGGAACCCGAAGCTTATAATATGATTAGTATAAAATATTATGATTATAATTACGATATTACTTTCCACAACGAATACATCAAGTCAGCCATATTTTATTGGTACTCGTACTCATATCTAGTCCGTAGACAAAATAAGTTTAGTTCACTGAAAACCAACATAAATTGATATTCTCTCTATCTATATATATAAATATATAATATAGAATATATATGTATATATATAGATATGCATGCACATATGTATACATTATGGATTGAATTTTAATCGGTTTTTATTAGATGTAAGCTCAAGTACTCGGTATTTAACACTAGGGACCGGTCCATGTCGACAACTCTTGGAAACGAATCGCAACAAACGCCGAAGACCATCAAAACAATAAGGAATATGAAATATGAATTATTTAGAGAACTGTCTACAGCCTCAAATTTCTTAGGACATTTACATAATTATCTTGTAACTGAAATGTTGATGTAATTTGTATAATATACCTTTCATAATCAAAAACAAGAATATCTTTTTAACCCCTTACTTTTATCAGCAATAGTAACTACCGTAGTAGTCATAGTCATACGGGTATGGACGACGACATGGATAGGGAATAGGCACCGGCACCGGCAAGACGCCGACTCCTATCCCGCCGTAGCCATAGGGACGATATCCTCCGTAGCCGTAGCCGAAATGTGGTCGTCCGTAGCCACCTCTTGGTGGTCCAAAGCCACCTCTATGGGGTCCTCCAAAACCGCCGCCTCCATAACCACCAGGTCTTCCGCCACCGTAGCCACCAGGTCTTCCGCCATGACCATGTCCTCCACCATGACCGTGCCCTCCGCCATGACCGTGTCCTCCTCCACCGTGGCCTCCTCCACCGTGTCCTCCACCGCCGTGACCTCCGCCACCTCGCGCTAGAGACGTATTCAGTCCATTAAGCAACAATGCAAACAGCAGCAATATCCACAATCTCGACATATTTAAAACAGATCCTACGTGTTGGGTTTACGAACTGCGACTAAAAACATTTCTCCCAATTTGCGGATCGACAAGTTCTAGATACATATAGCAAATTAATTAGTGTATCTGTAATAATTGGCATATCTGAGCGCTGACTGCTAAACCCTTCTGTTTCGGAATCCCCCATATCGTGTTCAAATATGACTTTTCACATATATATGTATGTATATATGTATATATATATATATATTTGTATTTGTTTCGCAAAACAAAGTGGAGTTCCGATTTGCGATATCACAGCAACCTAAAGCCTAGGACCTTAACAATAGATTCAATATTATACTTAATCAATTTGTAAATGGATAGGCCTAGATTCAGTGCATTTTGGGACAGTTGGTATTCTTGCTGAGCACCAATCTCTCCGGATCTAGGGACAGGCGCTTGAGCACATCGTAGATCTTCTCTCGGATCTCCACAACAAAGTCCGTTTCGCGCCCCAGTATCCAAATTTGATCGGCATAGCCGAGGGATCCAATGCTGCCGCAAGACCACAATATGGCATAGTTATCGTAGTCCGTATAGAGCACCTGGTATTTGCCAGAGCCGGGCAGCAGACGGGCAATTACCTCCGGGAAACGAGTGTTGAACTACGATGAGGAATAGAGGCATGATAAAAGAACTTTTCAAATGACAAATAAAATGAATGCTGGACCTACCTTGAAGTCCATTATGGAAGATTTGCTGTTCTCTGGCGTGGCATAGCCAAGATTCACATTCGGATTACCAGTGCTATAAGAGATTTATATCATTGAAGGACGAACTCGCTTTCTCTCTTTCTCTACTTACATGCGATTAACTGTCTTAATGGACACCTCTAGCTTAAAATTGTTAAACTTGGACAACTCCGCTTTGCTGTACGGCTGAAACTCAAAGGTTGTGCAGCCGGACGCAATTTCCGGCAAATAGAATGAACGCTCCACCTCGTACCAGTGACCGAGTACCTAAAAGCAGTTGAAATCAAAATTGAAATTTGATTAGAAATAAGTTTGATAAGATCTTCGGCTGCGTTTCTCTTTGGGACGGTGAGTAAGCATTTAACTGGGTTACTATTATACAAAAAAAAATCAAAATAAACAAAAAAAAAAAAGAGAAGTGAAACAAATAACTGCCTCCACTCCCTGCGTAAAACATAAACATTTCAAGCATTTTTTATACACATATACATTTTTTTTATTTCGAGTAAACTGGTTTTACAGCTCTTAAACATTGCCCAGTAGCCGATGCCAATGATAGCTGAGTAGCTGAGTAGCTGAGTAGCTGCTGACTGTCATAAAACCCTCGGATTATAATTATTCTTAAGCTCGAGGTCTTTGCCCCCCTGAGCGAATCGTGTCAAAGTAAGCTCACGCTTATGAGCAGCTCAATTGGATGCGACAACTAATCAGCAATCAGCCAATTAGTGTCTGCCCCCAGCTGCATCCGAGAGTTCACTGTAGCTGCTGTTGCTGCAGCTAAATACGTGACACGAGACATGCATAAATCATCACGAAGGGGATTCATTTATCAGCAGGAGATTTGCATTTGCAAGTAGGCTGCAAGTATTAGAGGTAATATAAATAATGTTTACTATAATATTCTCTTTATAGCTTTATCTATACAGTATTTTTACTAATAAGCAGTCTCTTTTTTTAACAGCAGTTGATTTTAGTTTACAAGTAGGTTGCAAATATAATATTTAGACTGTGACTATTTTTGTTATCCATTTACTCTTCTCTTATATACAGTTCAGTTGTAGCTTTATCTATATTATATGAATGTGTAAATAATATTCTCATTGTTTACCAACAAAAGGTTTCAATTTACAAGTGAATTGCAAACACAATATTCACACTAAACATAGTCAGCAATATCGCTAGCCACATTCTTTTGCTTTTACTCTCATTTTACAAATAGTTCAGCTGTTGCCTTATCAATATAATATAATATATATGCCCTTACTTCGGTCCGTTCCACTATCACCACTAACAGCTGTGCTTTGTTCGCAGCTCTCACTCGATGACTCTGCTATGGTAATCCTATATAATATGGTAATTTATTCGTTTAAAAGTGCTTCCAAGGCGGTCAACTAAATGCGTTGCTTGACTCTACAGATATGATTAATGTAATTGGCCAGCTAAATTGATTAAAGCAATTTTCTAGTTTGTCCGACTAAAGTAACAACAACAACAACCACAATGAGAAGATCTGTTTGATCTTTAGTCTCATTGTGGCTGTCCTTGGTTCGAAGCAGCTGCTTAATGGCTTCTTGAATATGTTAAAGAAGTGAATTGTTTGCGAGCCAAATAAATATAGACATATCAAAATAAATATATACATGGATATATATTTATTTATGTGCTTATAAAGTTTATAAGGCTTTTTGTTTATATCTGCTTTGCTGTAAACAGGTTTGCACTTTTACATTGTTGCAGACCTCAAATTAGTTCAAGTTCATCTTTATGCACAATCTATATACATATATATACATAAATATATATTATATATATACAGATATAAAAACACTACACAGATGACGCCTTGTGCTAATTAATGGAAAATTTCACAGCTTTTATTGTTTTTTTTTTTTTTTAAATGTCACGCATACGGATAAAGTTGTAGCTTAGTTATCCGCTTGGAACTTACTCGGCTCATATTGAACTTTGGCATCGATGGATACTTCGGGCAACGTCCAAATCCATAAGCATTCCCCTGGCCCACAAATGTCAACAATAAAACCGATGACAAAAGCGAGATTCGCAAAATTGTGCAAACCTTAAGTTCATTCATTTTGCACACTAAACAAAATTGTAGTGGATTGGCACAGTTTCTCCAATATTATAAGTATTATTGGTAATATAGTGCGTACAGTTCTGTATAGAATGTTTAATTTCTGAGCGATTCACTTGATTATGCGCAGCGGAACTTCCGTTTTGGATGTCAGTTGGCCAATGAACGCAGACGCTGGATTTCCATTTCCTTAAACCAAACGGACTTTTGTTTTGGTTTGTTCGCTTGTAATTATTGTTGTTGTTGTTGTCCGATGTACCTATTAATATTCCGAATAAGAAATGTGCGATAATAAAAACGTGCTGCTCGATTGTTTTGTTGTTGTTGCTGTTTTATTTTTTTTTTGAGCAAGTGCAGCAAATAGCCAAAGAGTGAAATGAGGCATTTGGCTCGGCTCTTCATAAATATTTGGAGACTGGTAACTGGGTTGGCTCGTGCCTGGCTAGGCGTTACGTAAAAGAAAATCCGATTAACAAAACCCGACTAGACCAGGCGTAGCGAGGCGAAGCCAACCGGCTGCCGCATAGATCCCCCACATGGAGACTGTTGCAAATGGCAAGGTGCATGCGGAATGCCACTGCGGCAACTGCAACTTGTTGAATGGGTGAGTGCATTTCGTGGTGTGCAGCACGAAAATGTTGCGCATTCATTCATAAACAAAAGTAAAAGGTCTAATAAAGGAAGTTGATTGTTGTTGCAAATGTGTCATCCAGTTTTTGGATAAAGGCTGCTTGCTTTTCATTGCAAACCAGCTGCAATGAAACAATAACAACGAATTCAATTGAATTGGCCCAAGTTCAAGTCAACTGTAACAACACGACAGCCAATTAGCCAAATGTAATGGAAAATATACAATTTTAACATAGCAAATGAAAAGGAAGTATATTTTTTGATAATATCTTTCATAACACACTCCTCCAGATTTTGTGATTTTGTGATTTTGTAATAACTAACAAGTTATTTTAACCATTAGCAGGCAATGAAAATCGGCAATTGGCCAACCCAACGACCAATTTAAAACTCGAGAGAAAAAGTGTTAATTTTGCAGACCGACACAAAGCATCAACAATAAACAACAACAAACAAAAAAAGCAAAACCAAATCATTCAATTACATATTATTATTCAGACTCCAAGGCAATTGTAAAATTATGTTGTTTATTCGTCGTTATTTTATTTATTTTTCCCCCAATTTCAATTGACTTCAAGTACAATTTGTTGTATGCTTCCTATTGTCATTCCTATTGTCATTGCTGCTTTAGTTGTTATCGCGTTGTTTACGTCTTCGACTGATGCGGGTTCTTTTTTGGCATTTGTTCGTTTTATCTCACACTAGAAAGTCTTTTTAAATTGTTGTTGCGCGAACTCAACTACTTCTACAACCACACCGCACGACCGTTGAAAATGTACTGGCTGATGGTTATCGCAGCTTCATTTGAATTGAAATAAGTGTGACCGTAGTAATGCAACATATTTTTACAATAAACAAAATGTACACACTGGCAAAAAATCGAGAATACATTTTTGCACATCATCCGACCACCACAAATCTGTCGACTGTCAACAAATAGAAAACAATTTGTTTTATTTAAACAAATTTGTTTTTCTGTTCACAAATGGCGGCTGATTAACTGTTGCAGCGACTTCTAAAACAAATCAATTGGCCATGACAGTGTGTGTGCTCTGTTTTGGGTGCTGTAGGAATGGCGAATCCTATAAGATATTCTCCGAGGCTGGTTTGCGGCTCAACATTTGTAAAACAATAAACAAACATTTTTGGCTAGAGGTAAGGGCGGGATTTGTAGCTTCTTTCAGTTTGGTTTTGATGCAAGTTTTTGCAGTTGAGCAGCGCAAGGGATGATGGTGAGGAGGTATGCCGCCAATGCTGGGAATGTGTCAGCAGCTTCAATGAGTTTTACCAACGGGTATATAATATCCATCAGGAACGACGTTGTGATGTCAAGAATGTGACAATTGAATTCTGTGACGAATCGGAGGCAGCCAATCCTTTAGCCTTTGGCGGAGAGTTGGATGCACTGGCCGAGGATTTCTTTGCAACTGATGGTGTCAAGGTGGAGGTGAACGAACTGGAACCGCTGCCGAAGCTTGAAATGCTGGAAGAGCCGGTGTTGGAGGAGAAGAGTGGCACGGCAAAGCGCACAAGTGTCGATTACCCAGCCAATGTCAAGCGGCGTATCAAGAACGAGCAACTGACGCTCGCCAGTGACTCCGATGGGGACAGACCATTAGCTGACTTTCTAGACCTGAAAACACCCGCCAAATTGACAGACAAACCCACTTCAGTCAAGGGACGTCAGCTGCGGCGAAGCTCTCGGCGCGGACGTCGCTCAAAAACGCCGCCAGAATTGCCGCCAGCTTGCTTAAAAAAGGAATACGATTCTGAGGATAACAATGATAATGACCATGACATGGACTTTGTTGCAGCGGAGGCTGTGCTGGGCACTGATGACAGCGCCAGCTCCAGTGAGACTAGCGACACCGACTCGGGCAATAGCTTGCCCGACGTTGAGCCAGAGGAGCGCTACGCAGAGATCCCCAAACGAATTGTAGTCAAACCCAAGAAGTATCGAAAACGTCCCAAGCCGCTGGTGCCACCAGTGCGCATGAGTCGCGAGGAAATCGAGAAGCGCAAAGCACAACAAAACGAATTCGATGAGATTATATTTGACTTTTTTAAGAAACTACCATGCCATGTATGTAATCTGCTGGTGCCCAACTTTGGGGACATGCGGCGGCATCAGCGCATGTCCCACAACATTGAGAGTGGCTTTATAGCCTGCTGTGGGCGCAAGTTTCACATACGTCGGGCTTTAGCTGAGCATGTGCTAGTGCACAAGAATCCGGAGCACTTTATGTGTGCACAATGTGGACGTGTTTTTCAGGACTCGAAAAGCCTCGAGACCCACGAGCAAACACATATGAATCCTCAAGCAGATGTGAAGGACAAACGGATGTATCAGTGCGATAAGTGTCCCAAATGCTTCACCACAAAAGCTGCTGTTGAGTATCACAATGTATCGAAGCACGTGCCTAAATCGGATTTCAAATACACCTGCCCCGAGTGCAATAAGAAGTTAGAGAAGAGTTGAACAACATCATTGCTAAACCCTGTTCTAAATGGCTATTTTCTTACAGGGTTCCCACGGAGCGTAAACTGAAGGAACATCTACGTTATATGCATGACCCGGAAACTGCAATCATCTGCGATAAGTGCGGCAAAACGTTACGGTCTCAGGCTAATCTTAAGAAACACCACGAACTGGAGCATTCCGATAAGCCACGCCCGAAACCCGACCCAGTACAGTGCGAGATATGCGGCACTTGGCTGCGGCATTTGTCCGGGCTTAAGCAGCACATGAGCACAGTACATGAGCCGCCTGGTGGTGAGCATCGATGTCACATCTGCGACAAGAAGTCTACCAACTCACGAGCTCTTAAACGCCATATTTACCACAACCATCAGTGCGAAAGAAAGTTCCGCTGCACAATGTGTGAGAAGGCCTTCAAGAGGCCGCAGGATTTAAGAGTAAGTGAATTCCTAATTAGTTCAAGCAAAGGACTTTCGCTTATCAACTTTTTTTGCAGGAGCACACATCTACACATACGGGCGAGGTGCTGTATACTTGTCCCAATTGCCCGCAAACCTTCTTTTCGAATGCCAATATGTACAAGCATCGGCAACGATTGCATCGCGCCGAATGGGAGGCGGATCGAAAGAAACCGCTGCCCCCCAACATAATGCAGCAAGCAGTTGGTGCCACAACGGCCATGAAGAAGCGTCAGACAAACAATGCTGGCCCCGCGCTATTCGCACTATCCGCTGATTCCGGTGCGGATCCCCAGAAGCAGGAAACACAACTGCCATAGTATTTAGAAACTATTTATGTCATAGAAATAGATAAAAGAAGGAACTCATAAATATACTGACACGTACATTCATAGATTACAGATAACAATTAAGAGATCTAGTATTTAAATTAATGCTCGTCCTGTGGAATGCGGATTGTCTCACAGATCCCCTCCTCGCGATGTACGCTAGCCCAGTGCTGCGACAGATGCTGACTGATGGCTCTACGAAAGACCATGCACGTGATATGTGGCAACTTCTCGAAGCGAACACGCAGCAGGCCGAGCTTGGCCAGAGCGAAGCGCCAGTTCTTCATTATGCTGGCATTCTTGCCAACATGCTGCGAATCGGGCGTGATGATGACCAGAATACCCTCGGGACCCAACAGCTCATAGGCCTTCTGGCAGCAGCTCAGGCGTTGCTCTGCGCTGGGCATGTACTCCAACAATAGACTGAATATGACACAATGGTAGTAACCAGCAGGTAACTTTTTCACACTCTGATCGGTGATCTCTGGTTGCTTCAGGGTGGCGTCCACGACCACAGTGAGAAAGTCTGCCTGAAGCACAAGAGAGCCAGGTGCTGGACAGAGATCAATTGCAGTTACCTCCAGATGAGGTGTGTTGCCAAAGGGATTGAAGCAGCTACCCACATCCAGCACACGCACCTTGTCTGGGGCCTCGTCCATGTATGCGCATGCGGAATCTGCAAGCTCATTGTAAGAGGCTAGCAAACGCTGCTCCCGCTGGCGCTTCTGAATGTAGATGCCCTCGGTGTAAAAGTACTTGGTTATATAGTCGATGGCCCACTTGATGCGACTGCGCGCTTGCAGCTCCGTCTTGTTGGTATTCGTCTCCCATATGCCTGCGAGCTGCTGCATCGCATCCGCATATTCCGCAAGCTTTTCAGCATTGTGGGGTCCAGTGTGCTCCTGCCAGGCACGCTCTACGCCATATAATCTTGTCAGGTGCCTCAAGTTCTCGTGACAGTTCTTAACAATGTTTGCCAAACGTTGATGCTCCTCTGTGGCCATAGTTTTTTGTTTATTTTCACCCGAGGCGCAACAAATGTGTGTGTATAATTGAGATGAGCGATATTTACACACCTGTATACCTGTATTTTGTAATTGCCATCACTGTAACTCATGTGTATCTCGTTCGAAAGCGCAACAGCATATTTGAACAACAGTGTGACCAGACTTAAAATCATGACTGCGGCATTTTCAGCTTTTTTCTGTTAGGTCACACTTGGCAACTGGTCAAACGGCCAATTTTTCAAACCGAAAAGTGAATCTGAAACGAATGCCAAGAATTTGAATATATTATTAAGGCATTCAGTTAGAATTTACGGATGCGTAATTTCCATTAAAATTAAAGGTGTGAGTTTAATTAACAGGAACAGCAGCTTCATAAATTGAAATTTTAAATTAGTGTAATTACTTTTTACAATGTACTTTGTGCCAGCTGTTTATTAGAATCATGAAAACAAACAATTACCATAAAAATAATGGATGACTAATTACAAGTTTTGAACCGGTTAATCTACACCAATTAAATGCAGTTGACTGTTTGAAATTCAACAGTATACAAAATTCAATGTTAAATTACGATGCAAAAAAAATAATTAAACAGGTCGCGTGTTTAAAATCAAGCAAACAAGCACAAACTGGGCTGCATATTATGAAATACATATTACAGGTATATTCCTGAGTTAGTTTAATAGTTGATCCCGAATTTCAATTTTTTAAAATAAGGTCTATTTACCCACTTATACGGCTCTTACGGCCCCCAAACAATCACTCAATAGTACTTTATTGTTTACTTACATAATGAATAAGCGTGTAACAAGCATGAGTAAGCAAATACGTGCTCCAGGCTAGGCCATTCACATACATTGATAACGCCTAAGTTCTAGCAAATTACCAGACAGACAATTGTTGAAACTATGCGATCGTTTTCTTATCTAAGCACATTGACCACACACAAATAAATTTCATGCGACTCTAAACTGTTGCGATAAATACATGTATACATAGTGTTTATATACATGTCCATAGTTCTAAAAGTGTATCATTCTAAAGGTCAAGACTGAGTGGGTACATGTACCATCACACACTTGTGTGACACATACATAGGAATGTTTCTTTTTTTATGCCTATGGCAACATTGAATAGCATTTAGGTATATCGCACACTTTGTACCCTCTGCTCATATAAGTTGGCTTTATATGAGAGAACATAATAATGTGTAGCACTAATTACCCAGTCCAATTAACTGAATATTTGACTGCTATAATATAACTACAATAGTTATAATAAGCGTTACGAGTGTAAAACACTTTTTAGATCGAGAGACACAGATAGAAAGTAAAGTATTTCTGTGCTTGGTATGTGGGGTGCCTTTCTTTATCAATGCCCAACTTATCGCTAATAATAATCACTGAAATTGTTTCTCAAAGTGTTAACAGCGATTTTCGATGGTCTCTGCTCAGCGTGCGGCACAGCTAGCGATAAGGATAAGAACGCTTGAGGCATTTGTGCGACAGTTCAGTTGCTGCAGGGTTGTCAGCTAAGACGCTTGCCTGTGCTTAAGTTCCCGTTATAATCACTGTTGTCTTCAACGATTTCAAGATGAAGATCGAATGGGCGCCCGCAAATGTGCCTCCTAAGAGGCGTTTGGAAACCTTGGTAACGGGCATCTTTACGCTCTTCTTCTTCACACTGCCTCTGACGTCATTGTTGATTGTGATATTACTATTGGTGAGTACAGCGAAGCTTATAGAAGGCGATTGCAGCGAATGTTTCCTATAAAAATGTCACTTGAACTTCGACTCTTGCAGTACTATGGCGGTTATATCTTACGCACTCTACTGGTTATCTACGTAGTATACATAAATGTCGAACACAAGCGTACATACTCTGCACTTGATGGCAATGGGTACGTCTGGCTGTCCTCCATTATGATGTTAACATATATTACTAACTACATTTGTATATTTTCTCTAGCTGGCTTTTTAATCGCTCGAATTTCTTAAATCGCATATATCGCAATTATTTTCCTGTGCAGTTGGTCAAGACAGCCGAACTGCCGGCCAATAGAAACTATATTTTGGCTAGTTTTCCGCACGGAATTCTTGGGTAAATAAATGTTTCTTTGATATGTAGATAACTTATCAGCTATATAAACATTGTATTTATTGTGTACTTGCAGCACCGGCATTTGCATCAATATGGGCCTGGACATTAGCCTGTGGCTCAAGCTTTTCCCACAGGTGCGTCCGAAAGTGGGAACACTTGACCAGCACTTTGTGATCCCTTTTCTGCGCGATCTGCTCCGCTGGTGGGGTCTGGTATCCGTCTCCAAGGAGTCTTTGGTGTATTATCTAACAAAGTCAAACGATCCAAAGCATCCGGGTAACAGCGATGGCTTCACATCCAATGCGGTGGCCATTTTAGTGGGCGGAGCTCAGGAGGCGCTCGATTCGCATCCTGGAAAGTATATTCTGACCCTCAAGAACCGCAAGGGCTTTGTAAAGATGGCCGTGCGAACGGGGTAAGTGGAAAAGTCACACATAAATATCTTGCAGCACATTTAACACTCTCCCTTATGAATAGCTCCTCGATTGTGCCTTCCATTTCCTTCGGGGAAGTCGACATCTTCGATCAGGTCAACAATCCGCCGGATTCCCTTTTACGCCGTCTGCAGACAATGGTCAAGAAGTTCACGGGTATTTCGCCACTGATTCCAGTGGGTCGCGGCTTCTTCAACTACACTTTTGGCTTTGTGCCATATCGTCGACCCATTGTGCAAGTTGGTAAGTGCGAAATGTGGCTTAAATAACGATATTTCCAATCTAATGCGAGCTACTGGTTCATTCTTTTAGTTGGCGCGCCAATTGACGTGGTGCAGAGCGCTCAGCCGGATGCGGCTTATGTGGAAGAGTTGCACGAAAAGGTGATGAAGGCTTTGGAGCAGATGTTCGATCAATATAAAGATAAATACATGCCGAACGCCTCTAAAGCTCAACTAGTTATTAACTAAACGCACGATTAAACTATTTCGGACTGCCCACTCTTCAAAAAAATATCGTCATTGGTATTTTCGAAGCAAGCAAATTAGGTCACACTTAAGGCTTGAAGCGGAAAGTTGAAAATAAAATTGTAGACAGTGAACTGATGGATTAATAATTAAGCTGCAATATGTAATATTAAGCAATTTAGTTAACAAGATTTATAAGCATTGTTCTAGTTTAAGCTGTTAGTTATTTGTACACAATAAAAAAAGAAAGTTAGTTGGTTAATTTTAACGAAAGCGTATGTTCTTTTTATTAATATTATTATTATTAATTTACCAATTAAATTTGTTACTTCGTACATAAATATTATATACAAAAAGAAAAGTAGGATTCGATTTCATATTGGAAAACTTAACTAAATGTTGCTTAAGTGTGTTTGTGTTTGTGCCGTGATCTGTAATCGTTCATTAACTTTTGTATATACTATATAGAATTTTGGTTTAACAACTATATATAAGGAATTTTAATAATACAATATTATGCTACACTAAATTCAATCGCAGAACTTTCAATTAAGGTACAATCAACTTCTGTTTTTCTTTTTTCAATCAATTAGCAACAAATCACCTTTTCATAATAACGTTTATACTAAAGCAATATTTGTGGAAAACAAAACAAATGAAATTAATTAATGGAATTTTTGCCTAATTAATTATAGTTGGCTTCATTATTCAGTAACAACAAATTATCTACAAATACCTCAAAGTAAAATCTATTAGGAAATTGAAATCGTGTAGAAATCAATTTTCAGAAGGAACACTTGGCATATAGTTGGATTCTGAATGTGGATTTCGATTGGGGTCTGGCGTATGACACCTTGTAGCTCACCTATAGCTGAGTTTTAAGAACAAATGCATGGTTAGTATTCGGCTCTTAAGTTTTTCGTATATGTATATATGATTATCTTTGTAATTCTTGTTTCAAAAATTATATTCTGTGGGCTCTGGCTTAGACTTGTAATATTTGTATATTGCAGCTATTACCTATAACACTCTTTCTATATATAATATATAGAAGCAATTCAATTGCTATACATTCCAACTATATAAATATAATTTGATTAATTTAGCAATACAAAAGGTTGGCATTAAATTTTTTGTGTATTGATGAGTTAACAATTCTGCTCAAGTTTTCTTTCGCTTGGTTTCATTTGTTAAAGAGCCTAAAAAGATTTGCTAATTTGTCATATATCATAGATCAGTGATCATATATCATATCATATTTAAATGCTACATTTTAGGTACTAGCCAGGCAGCCGATTTGCAAAAGGTTTACGATATTTGCTGTGGTTCCAAAAAGCGTAATTCCCTTATTTAAATCTTTTTTAGGTTTTTGTGGTATTTCTCTTCTTTTTTTTTGGTTTTTGTTTTTTGTTTAAATCAATCCCTGAGTGCATTTTTACTTCTTTTTTTATTTTGTTGTTGTTGTTGAATGTTTTGCTTGTTAGCTTTTTGGTGTTTGCTTCTATTTGTATTTGTTTATATTATATTATTATAATTATTATTTGAGAGTTTCATTCAGCATTCTAGAATTGATTCAGTTTTGTGTGGAGTGCTGCCCTAATTGGAAAAAAGTTTATATTGATTAACTACATTAAGATACGAATTTTTATACATTTCACTTTCAATGTTTTTCATATATTTTCTTTTCTTTTCTTTTTTTTTACCAATTTTAAAATTTTTTTGGAATGTGCTTTTTTAGTTAAGTCGAGAGAAAAAACGTTAAGTAATTTGTTAATTAGATGGATGTTTTTCTTTTAGGTTTTTTTTTTGTTTTTTGTTGAGCGCAAAAGGTGCATGGAAGATTAATTAAGGACTTAGTATGTGTGTGAGTGTGTATGTCTGTGTGGTTGTTTAAGTTTTGGCCTAAACCATTTAACATTAAACATTTTTTAATCGTTAGTTAGTACTTTCCTTTTTGTTGGTGTTTCAATTGTGGGCCTTGCGGTGAGCGCTAATTTAATTTTAGTTAAATTTTATTTATATTAGTTATATTTAATTATGTATCTACAAAAGGTTTCCATTTGTTTAACAATTTTCAAATATATTTTATTCATTCTGTTTGGGTTCTTTTTTTTATTTATTTATCGCATCAAATATATTTTTTATAAATAATTATATTTTTGTTTGTTTTTGGTTTTTAGTGTGTATATTTATATTATATAATCTTTATATAATTACAATTGAATTTATAGTATGTACGTATTTGTTTTCTTAGTGGGGACTTTTAGTATCAACTGCTCGCAGGACAATACAGTTAAGGAGTTAGCATATGTACTATGTATATAGTATTTGTAAGTACATAGTCCATAATACAATTTCATTTAATATTAATTTTTAATTTTGTTTTAATTTTCGTTTAACTACAACAATTTGTTTTGTCAGGTTTTTCTAATCGAAATTCTCAATTTGTTCAGCTAGCAAATTTAGCTCTTTTAATATATATTTAATTATTTTTTGCTAATTTAATTAGTTTATAAATTGTTTACTTTTAATTTTTAGCAAATCAATTAAAAATTTGGTAGCTTATTAATTTGATGCACTTCATAAGAATGTTTTTCTTTTTGTTTTTATCATTTTGGATTTATTTTTAGCTTTCAGGTTGCGGTTTCCACTTGTTCTAGCTTTTTCGGATTACAATATATATAATATAATATATAATTCTTCCGTATATATAGTTCTTCTAGTTCTACACTTTTATCAGCTCGCGTTCCATTTCGGTTAGTTTTAACTTTAAACCTACACAAAACTATTTCAACAATAAAACAAAACGTTGGACTTATGATTAATAAAGAAAAC
The DNA here is from genome assembly GCA_037075185.1 of Drosophila pseudotalamancana. Lineage (NCBI taxonomy): Eukaryota > Metazoa > Arthropoda > Insecta > Diptera > Drosophilidae > Drosophila > Drosophila pseudotalamancana. Next base: position 177,295 of record JBAMCK010000607.1, on the reverse strand, counting down.
AAGAGTACAATTCTATAAAATTTATAAAAAATTTCAATATACGTCAGTATATATGTATATATATGTATGTGTATGTGTATATAACTATGTATGTATATCGGGTGGTTAGAGCTGTTTAAACAGCCACAATGGCCGCCATCTACGAGGCGGTCGGCACGGGATTAAAATAATGCAGACCATTGGTCTAAAAGGGAAACAAAGAGAATACGATTAAAGATGTTTATACACAAAGTATTTGTGAAGTAAGTACGTACTGCCATATCGTATTCGGTTATATAGGCGGGTATTTCCAGCTGATCTTTTGTTATGGCCGAATACAAGTGTTCGACGCCGGGCAGCGAGTGAACCTTGGCCTTAATGGCAGGTGCCATAAATGTGGTGAACCACCAGGTCATCATCTTAGTCCAGAACGTGGGATGCACTATGTAGAAGGCCTTCAAATTCTTCTTGTATCTGATAGAGAATATAAATATAGATACATCCTTATAGTTGTAGTTTTTTATTGATCTGCAGTTGAGTTAACCTACTTATAGGGCAAGACACTGTAGACCTCTCTCAACCAATGCAACGATGGATAATTGTTTGTGGATGTGAGCGTATGGAAGTATGCAATGACATAGTCGCCTTTGACAATCGGATCCAGCAGTTTTATCAAGTATAACAAGGCCTATAAATAAGGTTTATTAGTAATCAATATTGTTCAGCTTAGCGAGCTTTGATTTCACCTTTTCTAGATCAATGTTCTGTGCTGGAAACCATTTGCCGCAGAAGACAATCACAGGTCGGCCAAGACGATCGACTCCGCTCTGATATAGACAACCGATGCCAGATACTTCATTCAGGTCCTCAACTTGGGCCCGTTGCAGTAGGCGCTCATACCTGTAAAGATAAAACCGTTGATTATTTACAATTGATTGATTGTTTACACCTGTAGTTGTTGTAGATCTTGCCTATGTGCTAATGGCTTATGGCTTATAGCTAATTAGTTAGCTAACTAGATCATACTCTAAGGCTTATTGTTTACTGCTTGTTTAACTGTTAGTCAACAAATTCGGTAGCTCTGATGAACACGAGTAGCCGTTGTATACGTAATTGTGTTTACCTTGTTGACTGCTTAAAATTCGTAACACATTCACATTCACATTCACATTCACATTCAAATATTTTGAAAGGCAGTGTACCCACTTTTATTGGCTTGTCGCTATTTACCCTGCGTACAAGATAGTTCAAGTTTTTCTCTTTATTATTGTGCTAAAATTTGGGTAAATATTTGTGCGATAAGCTTTAAAAGCGAACACGCAATTATACTTTTACCTATTAAATTAGAATTATATATTAATGCTAATTTGTTTTCCTACTTTCTTCGGATTAGCTAAAGAGCAATTAAAATTTTGAGAAATTTACAGCTCTGGAAACAGTTAAGCTGACTGTTATCACTTTACAGTGACTTAGGCCATTAGCAGTTGCTGTGACTGTTAACTGGCATACGCTTCGACTATAAAAACTGTTCCCACTTAAACTAATAAATATGCCAGTCAAATATATGCGCTTGTTAATAAAATAAATTCACAATTACAGCTGTTCACCGTTAACTGTTATAACTTATGGTTAATGGTGCTGAAAAGAAGGAAATAAAAATAGAATAGAATAGAAAATGTGAACTCTAATTAAAACCATATTTAAACTTTAGGTTATGGAATACCTGACTGAATCATTTAGTAAAATCTGTTATAAAAATAGACGACAAAAGGTGTTAATTGACCAGTTTCCAATTCGCTGCTGGCACGCGCCTCTCCAATTTTTGATTAAGTGTGTGAGTGTGTTGGTGTGTGTACCTGGTGCAAGGTGACGCATGTAACGCAACACCGGTAGCAGGTAAACGAGTGATACGCCGTAAAAGCTGATAAGCCGGGCGGACAGCATCTGCAGCGCATCCCCAAGCCAGATTAAGATAAGACCTTTTCCCCCCTTATAAAGCAAATGTGACGCATTGTGACGCAGTGTGTAAACGAGATATGACAGCATATAAGAATATGCATAGTATATACTCAGTATTAACCAGGTATACCCTGGATATTTTTATTTACATCGCTAACAAACAATTCGCGTGTGAAACTCGCTCGCATTTATATTAAATTTTATTAATTTCGTTGTTCGGCTAAATTAAAATTCAGTTTTGTGGCTCGGTTATTAAAACAGGCAAGTGCTTAATGCGCATTAGCCACAGCAAAAGCTGCCTAAGATGACACAGTTTATATAGATATAATTTATATTATGTTAGTTGTAGTCTATGAAAGAGTTTGTTAATATCGAGTGACTACTGTAATACAGATCTCAAGAAATGGTCAATAATATAGGGCATATTAATCACAGTTCTTTTCTTTTCATGTAAGTTTAAAATTGAAAGGGGTATTATTCTTATCGAGTGACTACTGTAGCCGTATAGTATAGTATACTTAAGATATGGTATATACGATACGCTTTTTAATCACATTGCTTTATAACTTTTGAGCGCTGGTCCTTATCGAGTGACTACTGTACCGTACCGTACCCACCCGCAAATTGCATGCTATTGTTTAGTTTGAAATTGACAGGTAGCCTAGGTAGTGTAGGTGGCTGGGCGTACCATTCCCAGGGTCGTAAACGTGCTTTCAATAATGTATGACTGCTGATGAGCTGTCTAAAGGACCTTATCGGCATCGAGCAGCAATAATGCTCAATGGGCATATCGAGCGCTATAAATAGACGACAACAAGTTGAAGTCGAATACGACTCGAGCAATAAATATATGAGAAATGGAGCTGCGGGGAGGCAACTCACAATTGAATGACGTCACGCAATTAAAAACACAAAATGGAAAAGAAAGAAATGGCAAACGTCATCAGCAGAGGAATTTGTGTAAGCTGTGGGTGGTTTGGCTCTAAACTGCTTGAGCCTCAATCAGCGACTGACATTCTCGAATTGATTTCTTTAGTCAATGTTTACCTCTCCTCCGGCGTCTCCATGAGCTCATCGGCTGCCATCATATCCCCGGTGGTCTCCTGCATGGGGCTGGAGCCCAAGTCTATGGACGTCATGCCCTCGAGCATTGTCATTGTCGTTGATGATGGGGTTTAGTTGGGTTGGTGGGTGGGTTCTCTATTTGTAACTGTTAAGCTGCTTTGCCTTTACTATTTCTAGTTGTTGTTGTTGTTGTTGTTGTTGTTCAATTATGCTGTTGTGTTCGCCTTTTACAGGTTTATCGATCGAGCGAAACGTAGAACGAAGCGACTTTATGGAATTTTGACTGTTCGCCTTCTATTGCACTTTTTCATTAATTGACGCAAATGGCGCAGACGTTACGGATCTTTCGTCAATTACGTTCAACGCGTTGTTATAAATAGAATTCTCAATATTTGTATTTTCTTTTATTTCTTAGTTTTTTTTCTCGAAATGTGGCAGCTACTTTTGCCAGCCTTTTGCGTTGCGTACGGAAGCCGCGTCAAAGCAATAATTGCTTATGAACCGAAAAATTTGTTTTATATAGATATTAGAATTATGTATATATATATATTTATATATATATAAAAGTATATAAGTACTGAGTTTATATAAATCAGTTGGCCAACTAGCTTTAAGCGAACCGTATTCGGAGCACACACGACCAGACGCCACGAGCTGCGTTTCTCGACTGAACGGCGGCAGCACTTTTGAATGCTTCTGCCCACAAACGCTCTAGTTTTTCCCTTTGTCCCTCTCTCTCTCCCTCTCTCTCTCTCTCTCTCTCACACAGTTAGGCAGACGTGTGTACACCAAGAGGCAGGCAGAGCGCACAGCAGGAAGTGCACACACGTCCGCTCTCGCTCTTGCTCTTTCTCTCTCTTGCACTCCCACACGCTTACTTTCTCTGTAACTGTTAAATGCTCTCTTTGCAGCTGCGCCGTTTCAGCTGAACAATGACATCAACAGCAGCAGCAGCAGCAGCAGCAGCAGCAGTAGCAGTAGCAGCAACAATAACAATAGTGAGAGAGCAGGCTGCCTCTCCAAGGACATCGCTTGGCTTGGCATGGAACCTGCCTGTTTGACTGATGGACTGATTGAGTGACTGCCTGCCTGACTGCCTGCCTGATAGCCTGACAGCCGCCAATCGCATAATGCATATATCGTGTCTGCTTTGAACTGTCCAACGAATCAGTTGAAGCACTCAACATTTTGCGTGTTGTTTTTGTGTGCCACATTTTTGGACAGCGCCAACGTGACGTATGCGCAATTTCCATTTAAACCAAAGCAAATAACAAACAGGCCAGCAATGGAGTTGAAAAGTTTCTGATGATAGTTAACTATGCTGCGCCACTGAATACCCTGTAGCAGCTTATATATTTATATAGGTAAGATTTATCAGTTTTGAATTTCTATGTTGAAATAAATTGAGAATTGCAGTCCTTTATTTTATATGAATATTGTAACTTTTATTTAAATAGCATATAGCTAGGATAAGCCCCAAGCCCATTTTTAAGTTAACAGGGTATAAAAAGGGCAACAACTGTGCGCTTGACTAAATCCATTGAACTGCACGCTTCTGCCAAAATGCCTGGCCTGTTTACATATACATATCTACTTTATATATATTTATATATATATTTATATATGTGTGTATATGTATACATATGTCCGATAGCTTGTATAAAATTAATTTATTAAGATAAATTTAAGATTTAAATGCCTACAAAATGCGCCGACACACGATACGAAGCAAATGCAACAAAATTTGCGGTCGCATTCAATGAACTGCGACAAAAGTCGAGTGTTAATTAAATCTAAAGATTCGGGATTCCGAATCATAATTGAGTTGACAGCAAAAATGTCAATGCCTTAAAAGTTAAAAAACTGAATATCAGGTTATAAAGCCAAAAGTTATTTAATTTTATGCGAATCAATCGCAATGCATATTTTTATTTCGAATTTGTTTGGGTTAAGAATTCAAATCGAGTCTCAATGGGGAGAGTGCCTGAAAATGTATATATATATATATATAATATATAAACGAGGAAACATTAATAGATAGCTATCCATAGCATAATTTATGCTGTTACTATATATAGTGGCAGGATAAACATAGCTTCGCATTACACAAACGATTTCAATTCCGAGTTCGACACGTGCTTCTGTATATTTACACAATTATATTTAGTAAGTGTTAAAGAAATTTGGTACATTAACATGCAAACGATGACGCAGACAACTGCTGAACAATTACGTCACTTAGCCGTAAGCTATAGGTCAAGAAGAGCTGCCACAGGTCAAGGGGCAAGTGTAAAGGGGGGTAAGAAAGTGAACTACATTGCCACAATACTCGCTCGCTCGCTCGCGTGCCAATGTCCTGTAAAATTTGCATAGGCATACACAAATGCCATGCAGGAAAGGACGAAGCAGGGTACAAAGGATAAAGTTCCAGCCAGAAAGAAAGCCCGGTCAAAGAAGTCATTTGTTAGACGCTTAAGATATTTCCGGCACGCGCACACTAAATACACGAATTCTATTTATTTAAGAGTATTACGAATGATATTACAAAATGTGTTTATGTGGGAAACTAAGGAGTGGGTTAGAAGGGCTTGATTAGGAAATTCGGGAAGAGGTTTTATGAGCTGTGGGCGTCAGCAGTTGGAAATAAAAGTCAACTTTTTAACTATGCGTACAATCTGTTTAATGACGCAAGCGGACACCTGATTTTCACCTGCCACTGTTTACGTGTATTTGTTGACACCTTGTCCAACGAAAAAGCTAATAATAATAACAATTACAACAACTGCAACATTGATATAAGATGGATTCAAAATCATATATCATCTGATACCACGCGAGTGCCTTTTCACTATGGAAAACTTTTGTTACAGGATACAGATTTAAGGAATCTGCACGTTTTACATAAAATTATACTTTGTTTTTTTTTTCGAAATAATTGAAATAATCTCTATTATGCGTTTTCTTCATAATTCAATCTTATTTGCACTTAGTTGAGTCTCTTCTCGGAAAATTCGTGTACATGAAATTTGATAATTTTAATAAGCTCTATCGACCTCTCTATTTATTTATCTTCCTCCCTACCTATCTATTCACCTACCCCTCTATCTATCTGACTCTTTATCTTTCTTTTTGTAGTCCTTGGTGAGCTGTTTATTTGAGCTAGCAAAAGAGATTCCGGATACGGCTTTATATCTAAATATTTTCACTAAGACTTAAATTGCAAGTGCTACTTAAAAGCTTGATTAATTATTATTAATTAATGATTAATTATGTAAGTCTTTCATAATTATCAGCATAAATAATTTCGCTTAGTTACACGTGAGTTGAAAGCAAGGCTTTACACAAGTTAAAACTGCGTAAGCTCATTTTCTCTCATATCTACCGCTAATCTCTCTCGGTCTCTCTGCTCGGCACTCACCTCTCTTGATGCTCCATTCCTTCAATGCCCTCAGCAACGACGCTCTCATAGACGCCATTTCTGGGCCGATCGCTCAGCAAATGCTGCCTGTCTAGATCCCGCTGTATGTGTGCGAAAGAGAGAGAGAGAGAGAGAGAGACATAATAAGTATGACTTCAGAGAGAGAAAATAATTATTATTAACTCACCTGAAGCTGTGCTTGCAGCCCGCTGCTGTAGGAATTAAGGCTTAGACCATTCATGTCCCTGGCGCCGTACTCCAGATCCGAGCTGTTGCCCTCCATATCGTGTGGACTCACGTCTGAATCGTCGTCAGCTGTTACGAGAGAGTGAGAAAGAAAGAAAGAGAGAGAGAGAGAGAGAGAGAGAGAGAGAGAGAGAGAGAGAGAGAGAGAGGAGTTTAGTATGTATTTATGTTTTTGTATTATTGTGCCAATGCATTTACAGGAGAACTCGAATGAGTTGTTTATCATGTTTGTTTTTGTTTTGTTTTGTTCTTTTTATCAGTTATCAAAGCTCAGCCTCAATGCGCAGATCGTCGTTTGCTCTGCTCTGCCCTCGACTTCAACGCTGCGTAATTTGATAGCGACTGAAAGCGACGCCGGCGCCGACAGCTTTTCGTATGTCGCATTCGTCAGCTGCGACGCCGCGTAGAGTCAGAGGCAGCGACAGCGACAGAGCTAAGCAGAAGGGACGCCCCCTCCCCCTCTCTCATGTTTTTCTGGGCATGCAGAAGGGGGCGGCTGCTGCCGCTGCTGCTGCTGCTTAGCTCGAGATGTGGCGATAAGCGAGTAACGTTATTTACCAAACTTGACATGATTTAAGTGGGCCAAAAAGAATTTCGCCAAGATGACAACAGCAACAACAGTAACAACAGGAGCTAAGAACATGGCTGACACTAATCTTAACTAACTGTCCTGATAAGACGCACAGTTAATTTAAACGCCTGACTTTGATTTGCTATGATAAAGTTGCGTTACGAGCGGCATCAAAGATAAGTTTAGCAATGTAACTTTGACTGGATGTTGCGAGAGAGAGGAACCGAGACAGACGAGGAGAGACTGAAGACAGGAATATCAGATAAAGAGAGAGGACTATTGACAGAGACTAATCTTGACTATCTATATCTATATACCAGACAGAAGTTTGGCTAGACGCCGGGAAGGACAATCAGTTACAGAAATAACTCTATAATAGAAACTTCTACAATCAGCATTCAAAATAAATTTATTTAACCAATTGGCAAAATTTTACCTGATTTAAAAATCGATACCTTTCATCTAATCCGAATTAAATTGATTTATTAAAGTCTTGTCCCTACCCTTACTTTTTTTTAGTACGCAGTCAACTCTTTTTAAACCAAATTTCTTCTTCAGCCTCAAAGTGTGCAACACCCTTTCTTATAACTTTTCAATTGGCAGCTGCGCCGCTGACGTCATTCGCGTGATATTGCTTAAAAACTGTTCTCAGCTGTTTATCAGATATTAGATTTGTAAATTATTTTTGATATTGAATTCAGCTGTGAACATTTTGATTTATATCTGGAAACAGCTGTTGTTGTTGTTGTTGTTGTTGTTTTGAGCACTGATATTGTTTTTATATATTTATCCACTTACGAATGTGCGTTAAATTGTTGCTTAATTGTTGATTGAACTTGTTGAATTGCTTAATCAGTTGTGATGAAAAGGGTTGGAAAATCGCGTTTCAATTAATGCCGTTTAACCGTTTTGGCTGACCGTGCGAAAACGTCTTCGAAACGTAACTGAAGCCCCAGCAATGGATGTGGAGGCAATTTGAACGAATTCTCGGATTCCGATTGCGGAATGGTTCTCGGCTAACGCACAACGCTATATATCAAGTATACATGTGTGTGTATATATAAATATATATATAGGTAGTGTAATCTTATCGACATCGACATTATCGGCAGCTGTCGAGGGGCTAAAACAAAGCAAAGGCACTGAGCGCAAGGTTTGTGCTCAAGACCCAGAGAGATATCAAGCATACTGCAGAGCTGATAACTGATAACCGATAACTGATAACTGATAACTGTTAACTGTTAATTGATAAACCGTCGAACGTCATTGTTATTACCACTCACCATGTCGATTACGCATGTGGACACTGTGACTGTGCTGAGGATTGCGGATGATACGTATCTGTCGATCCGGATCCGGATGCTGTGGCTCGCCCAGCTCTCCGCCCGTATCCTTTGGCAACTGCCAGAGTGCGCTGCGCTCCTCTAGCTGATCGCGTGGAAAGTAAAGCGGCGCCAACACCTCATAGGTGCCTCGCTCGCTGCTGTTGACGCACAGTATCACAACCTGCTGTGTAAATTTGTCCAGAAAGCGACGAATTGTACCTGTGTGTGAGGAAGAAGAAGAATAATTAGGCATAATTAACTGACTGTTAATAGGAAGAGTCTATATACATTACTGATTTTATTATTACATTATTGCTTTAACTAGATCGAAATTATACACTTTTTTTTGGAAGATAACAGCAGTAACTAAATCATTAGAAAATTTTTGTGTAAAATTCAAATATAGAAACTGATTCAGTAAATAAAAACTTGGCAAATATGTCTAAAGATTATCCTTGACTAAGACCTCAAAAATAGAAAATTACTCATTAATATACAAATAAATATAATATAATATAAACAAACTAAACAACAAAGAAACCAAGATAGTAAATATATGACGACTTATATACGTCATTATTACGACTCATACTCTATACAATAACTAACTGGTATATAAAATCAGATCAGTATAATTATGTATATATATATATATATATATATTAATCAAATTTTAGAGCATTACTCACGCAGGGCAATGTGCGCGGCCGTATCGGCTGGAAAGGTCTTTTGATTGCCACTCACATTGCAAACGGCGATGGTTCGCAAGTTCAGCTCTTTGGCCTTGCAGAGAACATTTCTGTACGGAGCAACGAAAGTGAGATTAGAACTGAGATTAAATGGGGTTATATATAGGCAGGCCAACCTGTAACAACAGTGCAGCGCATTCTCGGCGGCCGTCTTGAGCTTCTCCTTGTAGGCGGGTGCAACTGTGTGCAGAACATACTTGGCTGGCAGATTGTATCCACGCGTCACACGCACATCTCCAATGCGGCACTCTAAATGGGAAGGATGAATGATTAACTATAGCTATATGGTATATGTTATCCAGGTATAGTCCTGTGGCTTACCCTTTACGGTTGTGCTCAGTTCCTCTTTGAGCTGATTGCCGGCAACGGCGATAATGCGCTCCGATATGCTATTGCTTTCAGTCAGGGTTTCATCGCTGCTATTCGTGATGGCATCCACCTCCAGAGTGGTCATGTCGCCATCCCTGTGGAAAGAGAGATTAGGTACGGGTCATGTGGTAAATTATCAAAGTACCCACCAAATCACGAGACGATTGTTGACATCTTTGGATAGGGGAAAGGGACTGCAATTGTGTCGCGGTCCCCCAAGCGTTGAATAATCCGTTAGGGGCAGCCGTGTGTCCGTCTTCTGTGAACCACCCCAGGTGGCCAAATTATCCAATTTGACAAGCTAATTGGCAGTAAATAAAAAGTAAGAAGTTTGTTGTTATAGCAGTTGGATTGGGGATTCAGGTGAATACTTACACAGGAGCTGTTGCTGGTACTGGAACTGGAATCGAACGCTTTGAAGTCCACATTTGAGTTCGTGTCGAGACGCATTGCGCTAAAAATGAATTGCGAATTATAATTGGGATATTGATTAAAGAAATGGCAAATGAGTGTGTGAAAATGTGAGTGTTTAACAGCGGACGGGTGAAGCCGGGATGCAAAACAGGTAACAGAGAGGCAAGAAGTTACTTCATTTTGTAGTTAAAGGGGATGAGGAAGAGTGTCAAGCCTTACAGGAAGAGCATCAGGCAAAACGAAAACTTGTTTAACAAGCAGTAAAGAGAAAGTGGGATATAAAAAACTTTAAAATCAGGTCAAACTCTGCACAGATCTCCACATGAACCTTTTAAGCACTTTAAAGAAAAGGCACATTGACTTATGATCTACGTACTGATGATCTTAAAGACCTATTATTATCTTAAGAAGTATAGCCTTACTGTAGATGCTCGCAGTTGTTTGTAGGTCAGTCAAGCTTTTGAAAAACTCCAAACAAATTTCAAGAATCTGTAACAATATTAAAGGCCTTTCCATTCAAATTGTCTAATACTTCGATAAACTGGGGGCCAAGCCAACTGCCAGTCTCTCTGTCAGAAACGTCAGTTTTCAGACGTCAGATGTTGCCGGTTGAAACTGGTCCAAAGCGAATGCGAAATCCATGCGTACGCTCACCTTATCTAAAAGCCCAACCAGACCAATTTCTGAGTCACCAATGGAACAAGTTGCGAACGTCAACGAACTTGTTTTAGCGGCTGTTTTTGTTCTAACTTCTTGTTCCTCTTTTTTTTTTTTCATTTCCATTCTAATTTGCACTCTTAAAAAAGATGCTGCTTCTTCTTCTGCTCCTGCTGCCGGGATTAACAAATTGATTCACTTTGCAGGTGCAAAGATTACAGGTAAGCAATTGATTGTCACAATTGTGGCAAGTGGGGCAAGTGGCAGCTGCTGCAGCTGCCCCACACGCTTGACGCTCTATTTATGGCATGTGCGTCATACGCGTTGAGTGGCAGATGCAAAAACAAAGGTGCAGCACCCGGAGCCCTTTTCGCAGCCTGCAACGTGCAACGTGCAACAAAGCGCTGCCTTTTCTAATTGCCCCACTGGGTAAACCCCTCACCCTTTATCATCCCCTCTTCATCACCATCCCTTTCGCATAGTTGAACTTTGCTCTTTGGCACAGCAGCTATGCAAAGATGCAGGTATATAGTTTACGCGTATGTGTGTGTATATGTAGATGTGGTATATGGCCATTGGTATATAGTTCCAGCATTCTGGCCCAAATTGGTTTCCGTAATCTGGCTCAAGGTGCTATTTTCGAGTGCGCCTGATAACAAAAGCGCAGCACAATGAACATGCTACACACACACATCTGCTCACACCTGCCCCTTGTTCCACTTCTAAAATCAAACACATGTGCACAAACAATCATCGCACATTTATGTGCCATCGTTATAACAGCTTTAATATATATATATATATATATATATATCTATCAATTTATATATATATATATACTTATATACAATCTTGTACATTGATAAATTCATCTGCAAATGTTTGTATTGTAATTCGCATTAATATTCAATAAGCAGATGTGCCCTAATTCAACAATTAGCGTCTACGACTAGCGAAATACCCTGGAATATGAAAATTCAACTGCGTAATAAATTTAGAATAATTGCATCAAAAATTAATCATCTATGCGTAGATTTCTTTTTCAGCGAGCGATCACTGTAGCTAATATTAATATGCAAATAAGTCTTAATTCTCAGAGCTCAATTAGGGGAATGCCCCTAAATATGAATAATTAGGCATTTCGTAATATTGTGATGGCTAAAATAGAACTTGACTTTAAATAGAAATTTGAATAAGTACTTGTTAGTTAGTTAGAATAAGTTATTAAATATATACTAGATAGTATTTGAATAAAGCTCGTTCCACACGGACTCTTTTATTGCTTCTCTAAAATTAATATTTATGACTTTCCCTTACATATATCGATAATTGAGTTACCTTACAATTCAATATACTCTACACAAACAAAACCAATTACATGTTACGTAAGAATTAATTTGTGTTTGTCTTTAATCATGTTTGTCAGTTTTTGCTAAAATATTTGACTACCTTTCTCCACAAATTAATATGTTAAGATTTTTTTTACATTTTTGTTTATTCAGTAAAGAGTTGCTTTGTATTTAAATAAATTTAATGGGTTTTTTTGCTAAAGCTTAATTGTTAATTATTTATAAATTATATCTAATAAATTTGTAAAGCAACTTCATTCTCAGAGATCGTTTCGCTCGTTTGTTTTGTCTCGTCTGATCTATTAATTCCCATGACTGGGCAAACAAATTTCGGAGTTCTGGAATATATTTGCACTGGCTTAAATGTCTGACAGTCGCGGAAGACGGAGATCTGCGTCAGTGTCAGACGTGAATACACAAAAAGTCTGTCTGGTTGCTTATTTAGAATAATTTGAAAACTCGACTAAAATTAAGGCAGCTGAAAAAAAGTTCATTAAGAATTCTCAACAAGTTTAAGTGCAAAGGAGTTAAAAATCGAAAAGCGAGAAAATGTTGACTTTTAAAGCTAACAGGTAGGCAAATATGATGAGTTTGGACGATGTATACATACATAAAAATAAAAAATATGTATAAAAGAATATTTATATAAGAGCACAATGCAGTATTACAAAATATATTCACTGAGCTTGGAAAAAACTAATCAGAAGAAATGCAAGGGATTTTTATTCTAACGTATTAGTCACTCAATACACGCACAACAAGCACATATATTGTTTCATATATGTATCGTTTACATATAAGTGGAAAATGTGACTTTTATGTGTTGAATGTTGTTTACAGTTTATAATTTTGTTATGCCAAGAGACACCCTGTATACAAGTTAAGCTTGTCTGGGCAGTAAATCAAAATTGACAAATATTCAAGCTAGAGAAAAAAGGAGAGAGAGGGAGACTGAAAAAGTTAAGGGAGAGGGAGATAGAGATATCATATATTGTTGCTGCTGTAATTGATATTCATAGTAATTGCTAATTTTAAAGCCAAAGTAGTTGACACACACACACGTGCAACTGTGCACGTGTGTGTGAGTGTGTTGACTTTTCAATGAATTACGTCTTAACTTGACTTGATAAACGCGCCTCGTCTGTTTAAAGCTTAAGGTAAATAAATGCCGTCAACACAAAAAACTTGGTCATATCTTGCTTTAAGTTTTGTTTGTGCGGGGGTGTGCGTGAATATGTGTGTGTGTCTGTGTGTACGTCAGACGATCACATCATCATTTTAATGGTTTACATTTTACATTTTGTGTATGCTTCGATTTAGTTGGCTAAAATTGTTCAAAATGCAGCACAAAATGGACATTTAATACACATTACGGCGCAGTTAAATGTGAAACGGTAAATGCATGCGAAATGAGTAAACGCAAATGACACGCCCACAAGCATACGCCCATATTTAAGTGAGCAGCGAGCTTCAACTTACAAAATATACGACTACGAATGTGTATTTGTTGTTGTTGTTGTTCGAGTTGTTATTGTTGTTGCTGTAACTAGTTCTTGCTGAACTGCTGACGTTGACATGCTACAGCAGTCAATTATTTGATACCGAGAAACGCAGTTTGTTCATTTTTCTCTTTCTCTACGTCGATTGTAATGTCTAGAATTGTATTTTTACCCCAACGACAATTACGTATCGTGGTATAAATGTAGAAAATGCATTAAGTTCCAGAACGTAATTGGTAATTGTTATATAGATATAAGTAGGTAAATATATTACATGTATGGAAGTACTGCTATATGCCAAATTATCGACTGATTGTCAAGCAATTTATTATGCATCCTAACCTTAGGACGATTATTGGCGAAATATTCATATATACAGTATAAATCCAATACCAATATAATGTAACAGCAGCGAAATTGAACTTTAATTGCAAGTATTGTAACATGCATGTTATATTTGACTGGAAGATTGAAGACGGGGCATTTTATCGATCACAATTTATTTTGTTTTTGTTTTGTTTTTTTTTTTGGCGAATTTTTCAAGTTCTGCTTAACTTTTACGTATGCTGTCGACTCCCCAGACATTTCCTTCCTCCTCCCAGCAAAATTCCTTTTTAGTTGTTGGCCATTTCCACCTTTGTAGTGATTCCCATTGCTCTTCATACACTATTTCAAAAGGGAAATATATTGGTGTACGTTGTGTACGTCCAGCAGTTCGCATAAATATTTGGCGGTGTTAAAAAATCGATTTTGTAAAAATTTAGAATGCTCTGATATTTATAAAGTATTCAAACTAGAACAGAGTATATCGAAGTCAGTTGTGTTCAACAGCAACATTCTCAATTCTGGTTTATGTATATGATTTTTGTCGTGTTTCAGTGTATTTTGGTCGCGTTGCAGAGTTTTGTTTACGCTCCACGCTCATTCCGCCAAACTGTTGCATAATCAATGCGAAATTCTGATGTCGCCCACGTGCCCAAGGACTGCCAAGGACTAATACACCTATACACAGATACATATATGTGTATGTATATATGTATGTGGTATGTCGGTATTCGTGCATATGGCAACTGCGCTTGGCACGAAACAAAACATTACGTATACGGCCCGTTAACATTGTCCTTTGCTTCTTTTTTTTTTTTTTTTGTGATCTCTGCCCGAAAATAAGTCCATAAATGAGGCGAAAAAGGAAACGTGTAAGGAGGGGACGAGGGGAAAAGGGGGTGGGGTCGGTTGAATGGAATGGGAATTGAACACACACCGAATGACAATGGCTACTTTTTTTTTTTTGTACCAGTCGACGAGCGTTCGATTTGTTTATCTTCGAATTTCGACGCTTAACGTCAACGTCGAATGTATTATATGCGATTGTTATTGTTTTTGCTTTTTTTTTGTCGACTGTCTTATTAATGCTGTGGTTGTTGCTGTTGTTGTTGTTTTTGACTGTGTTCGGCTTGTTTATATTTATTTTGAATGCGTCATTCGTTGCGCTTTGTGGGCTCGGTCTTAGCGGTCGGTCAGTGTCTCCGTTTCTTGATTTCCGACTCTTTTTAATCATTACCCAATCCATTCAAACAGAACAAGCTGCAAATTACTTTGTGGTTCTCACTGATAGAGTAGATCAATCATCTGTATCATCATCATTAACTATCATCATGATCATTAAGTGTTTCTTTCCTCTGATGTCACTTCTAAAATTTACACAATTTGTTTGTTTTTAACATTTGCTTACATCATAAAGTGCATTTACTACCCTCATATAATCATTTGTCTATATATGTGTATACGAAATTGTATTATTCCAACCCATATACGCATTCCTATTAGCCCCGAACTGCCCCCATGGTTTATATATCCAATAATTGTTATCGCTGGGTCGTTCCTCTGTATTCTCTGCTGCCAAACTCGTAAATTTCACATATTCCATGCTAAGCGCTGCTTATTAATAATTATAATCGTTATTACTATCGTTTTTATTGAACCCGCACAGTGGGCCCAAACTGACAAACAGTTGGCATAAGCATTTTTTTGCATTTGCCTAGTTGCAAATTTAACTTGAATATAGTTTTAAATACTTCATAAAATTCAAGAATTACTTATTGAGCCCACTGTACCAATAGCTAATATCAACATGGAGCTGAGTAATAGAGTTGTTAACATGTTTTGGATACATGGATGCTAATTAAACTATGTAAACTAAACTTTTACATATAAAATTTTATTTTTATAAAAATAAAAGTAGACCAAAATAAACACAATTTGTCATATTTTAGAACTCTGAGAATCTAGAAAGCAAGACACCCCATTAGCAAATACCAGTTAAGAGCGCCTTAAAAGCATTTGATAATTGAACTGCAAAAGCGCATTCAACCGGGGAATAGCCACAGGGTGCACAGGGTAAACATGTTATTGAATAAACAGAGTACAAAGTGCATGTGTGCATAGCCAAGTGCTCGCTTATGACATTGAGGAAATGGTAAATAATTGGATAGGATAGGAACGGGAGGTTAGGGACAGACGCTCGTCTAACGATAACAATTAATCAGTTGTGGGGGAGTGTGTGGGTTCTATTAACTGTATGAATGTGAGCCATGTTTGTGGCTCTCATGTACCTGGGCTAACAGAATATACAGTAAGGCCTTGGTTTTCCAATTTGGCTTAGAATTCTGCACACCCACCTAAACATACATTTATACATATGTATCTGTGTCAAACCTCTTCTTTTTTTGTGTTCTATTTGTAACTCTCTTACTTATGCACATTCGCCTCAATATTTAATGCATTTCGCTGCACGTATAACAGAAAAATTTCTTGGCACTGCACGTTTTTCCCCCATCTCTAAGTCGTGGCCAGCGACCAATAATAATTTGTTCTTTAATGGCGTACACTAACAGTTAGTTTGTTGTTTTGCTCTCTTTCTGAGTCTCAGCTGTGACGGCAGCTGCTGCTGCTGCTGCTGCTGCTGCTGCTGCTGCGTCTGTTTCAGCTGCAGAGTTGGATAGCAAAACCGTTGCACAAGCTCTGAAGGTTACGTTTTGCTACGTTACCGACACAAATATGTGAAAAACTTTGCTTGTGTGGGTGTGTGTTTTGATGTATTTTTTTTTTTTGTATGCATGTATATGATTATGCTATACTGTGGCTTTATCTTAAAAATATTTCCTTTGTATAACTACCGTTAAGGCATAACTAACTGGTGTATTAGTAAAGATCTGTATAACTAGAAGCTTAAAAAAATAGCGTTTAAAACTGCACACACACACTTACGAAGCGCACTTATAAACGGCTTTGGCGACTTTTACAAAATGAAAACACCCAAAAGAAAAGCCAAAGCCATCAAAAATGTACACACACACATTCACACGCAGACGTATGCGTGTGTGCGGGCGGTCGTTGGGAAAAGGGGTGAGGGAGAGGGGTTTAAGTAAAGAAAAATGCGGCAGTCAGTGTTAGGCGCGGTGTGTGTATATGTGTGTGTATGTGTGTGTCAGGTAACTCTACGAGTGAGTATATGTATGCATGCTTACATGTGTGTGTATTGATATGAAAACCTGAATGCTATAGTTTAATTTTTACGCACTTTTCTCAATGAATACAATTTGTGTCACAATTTACGCACTCTCTAGCACTTAATGTCTAGTAGTTGCTTTTGTTTTTAGTCGAAATTTTTGTTGCTTTATTGCTTTAACTTCACTTTGTGCACTCTTTTTGTGTTTATGTGTGTGTTTTATAGCGTTTTGTGTGTGTGTGTGTGTTGCAAATTAACTGGCGCAAGCTCGTCGCTTCTGCCCACCGCTCGTCACGAATCCACGTTCGACACTGAAAGCTCGAGTTGAAACTTTTTGGAGCTGAGGCTATTTACCACTAAAACTTGACAAAAAGGGTGGCCGTTTCACACTATAAATAATATCAATTATAAATACCAAAGCGCTGGGTGACATAGCTGACAGCAATTGTGCGGGTGCAAAAGCTTTGTCTGTGTGGCGCGCCAAATTTGAATCTTACAAATAAACTAACTTTTCTATGAATATTTCTTCTACATTGTGTTCTATGTTGTTCAATTAAATAGTTGAAACTATAAAGGGTAAACAGTAACAGTTATTTATAGGAACATAAACAAGATGCATAAAGCAAGCACTTAGCAACTGAAAATTTGTAATTTTTTATACATATTTAGGGGCACTTATCAACAGCCCAACAGCCGGGTTCAAGTCTCTAAGAGCAAAGACCGCTTCACAAGATACGGACATTAGATGTCTGCCTGTTGCATTTGTTGTTTTTGGCCAAACAAAATGTTATACAATAAACAAGCAAATTAAATGTTTGTGCGAAGAGTGAAACCAGCCGAGGAACAAGCGAAAGTTAGCTCCCAGCCTCCAGTCTTCAGCCTCCAGTCTTCAGTCTCCAGCTTCCAGTCGCCAGTCGCTGAGAGATGAAGATGCAGCTGCAGTTGAGTACTACCGTTAGTTGTGTCTGTCATAATCAGCAGATGTTTATCCAAAAAAAGAAAGAAACAAACCAATTGGAAAGGAGGAAGCACAATCAACCAATGATAAATAGCCAATGGCCAGCTGCGTGTGTGTGGAAAAGAGAGAGGGGGTGGGGGAATAAATAAATGCAATTTGCGAATTATATTTTTATTTTTTTGTATTTTTCGTTGGTTTTATACTTTTTAGGTATTTTTTGTTTGTTTTTATTGAAATTCCTTAGATCGCAAGAAGCGCACAGAAGTAATATGTATATGGTAAATTGTTGTTGTAGATACATACATAATATAATTAAGATTATTCATATAATATATATATGTGTATATATATACATATATATATATATATATATATTGTAAGTAATATTTATATAGTATATAGTATTTATATTGTGGTAGTGTGTGGTGTATCTCTGTGTGTGGGTGTGTCAAGTGTGTTTATGTGTGTGTACATATACAAATATATATATATTTATGTAGTATATAGTATAGCATAATATATAATTAGGCGTTATTATAATATTATATACAAATCTCAATAGATTGTTGATTGATTTGATTTGATTTCATTTTTGATTTGCTTTTCTTTTTGTTTATCTCATCTAATTTACAGTTAAGTTTTGTTTAACATGTATATATATATGTATGTTGTATAAATTTAAAATTACACGTTATATATTTTATTTTCTTAAAAAATGTCCACGATATTATTTTTTTGTTTAGTTTTGTTTTGTTTTTCTGTTTGTAATATTTTTCTCCTACACACTTACAGACTATTCGCTCTATTTATCATCATCATCATCATCATTCGCTCTTTCTTATATAGCTACTATTCTATATATATGTGTATATGTATGCATTTATATATATGTGCATATATGTAAGTCATGCAGCCAGAATTTTTAAATTTCTTTCTTGTCTGGATTATCTTTTATTTTTTTTTACCTTTTCTTAAAGTTTGCTTTGGAATACATGGTCAATACTCACACACACACACACATATACACAGCAATCAGTTTCACAAAATATTTAAATTAAAATTAATACAAATTACAAAAAGTTGAAAAACAAGGCAAAAGAAACAAGTAAAACATTTAAACTAAATTACGCACAAAATATTGTTTAATTAAGTAAAAACAACAAAAAAAATAGAGATGAACATTGTGTTAAACGCATCTTAAGTAAAGTTAACAGTGACTGCAAACGTAACAGCACTGTCAACCGTTAACAGTTAGAGAGGAAACATAACATACAAAAAAATTCATGTTTTCTTTTGCTGTCTTTCATTGAATATTGTTAATTAACACATAAACAATATTATTTTTATATATGTATATATATATATGTATGTACATAGCAGACATATATGTTGAATATATATATCTCTGTATATATAATATGTGTTTTATGTATATATCAGTTGAATCATTCATAAATTATCACCCAGCAGTTTTTTCTTTCTTTTCTTTACTTTTCATTTCGTTTTACTTTGACAAGCCAAAAAAAACGACAGTCACTCAATCACAAATACATCAATCACATCACATCAATCAAACAATCATTTTGCTGCCGCTGTTAAACTTCACTAGATACCGTTAGAGTTACATTTAGTTATTATTAACATAATTATTATTTTTATATAAATTACATTTCTAACAAGTTTTACACATTTTACACGCATAATTTTATTTAGATTTATATATATATATATATAAGAAAATACACTGAAATTTATTGTAGCAAAGTTCTTTTTGTTTTGTTTTCTTCTTCTTTTCTCTTATTCAGTTTCTTTGTTTTCCCAATTTGCTGCATTTCAATAAAAAATTTCTTAAGTAAAAAATTGTTGATTTTTTTTCACGTTTGTTTTTCAGTATTTCATATTTTCAGTATTTTTACCGTTATCATTGTTTTCCACACCTCTCGCATTGAGCAAACGTCTTAAATTGAGATACATTTAGTTACGGGGTATTTTTTTGTTTCTTCTTCACTCTTAGCAATAACTGTACCCCAAACAAGATTTACAGTTATGCAGTTTTGTTTTTGTTTAAGTTATACGAGTTTACAGTTAAGAGTTAGCATTAATTATAAATCATATACAAAT
Organism: Drosophila pseudotalamancana; assembly: GCA_037075185.1. NCBI lineage: Eukaryota > Metazoa > Arthropoda > Insecta > Diptera > Drosophilidae > Drosophila > Drosophila pseudotalamancana. Next base: position 157,108 of record JBAMCK010000607.1, on the reverse strand, counting down.
GTAATATATATGTATACAATAGTTTTTATATCAATTTTGACATCTAAAATTGGACTAAGAAATAGTTTTTTTTTTATGTACATGTCATCTTTTTTGCCTTGTATTTTTAGTACTTTTGTAGTATTATTTGTGATACATAAATTGTATTTATTATGTATATATATATGTACGTGGATAATTTGCTTGGAATCGATGCTCTTATATACATATATATACGAACATATAGAAAATATTATAAGATAGGATGATTTGCATATGATATAGGGATGATCTGTTGAGCTGTTAAAAGAAATGTTGAGAAATATAAGAGAAAAAAATGTATGATTTTTTTATGGTTTTAAAGTTTTTTTTTTAGTTTTTTTTTTAGATTTTTTTTTTAGTGTATTGCGCCGCAATTTTAATTTTTTATTTTTATTAAATCAAATCTTAAACGTGTGCGAGCAGAAAGTGTAAATTGTAAATGTTGGTTGGGTAAAGTTTTTTACAGAGTTTGTGTAAAGGGAGGATTATTTTATTTATAATATGTATGTTTTTTTTTGCTTTTAATTAATTATTTTTGTTTTGGTATTTTTCTTTTTTTACTGTTTGGAAAGGGAAGCTATCAAAAATTGAAGTTTTAGCAAAAATTGTAAGAATTATTATTTCAGTATTTTTTTCCGTTTTTTTTTTGTGTATAAGATTTTCGTTCTTTGCTTTGATGGGGTTTCTGTTTCGATTTCAGTTTCGGTTTCTTATTTTTTTTTTTTTTGTTTGGCGATACAAGTAAATTTTTTTGAGCGACGCATAAAGAAAAAAAAAAGAAGTAATTTGAAAGAAAAAAAAATTGATATTATTTTTGATTTCCATGTAACTAGATTTGTATGTATATGAGTGCGAGTGGGTGTATGTGTGTATATGTGTATGGTGTTTAGGTGTGTGTGTATGTGTGTGTGGCATGTCCTGTTATGTTGAGCAAAGTTCCATTTGCCAGACATCACTTTTTCTTACTTTCGCTTTTTTATTTTTTTTTTGCTGCCCCCAATTAAATTTTCTTTTTTTTTGGCTGTTGCAATTTGCCCTTTGAACCAGCGCCTAAGCTAAACAGTCGAATTAGTGTGTGTGTTACGTGTGTGTGTGTATGTGTGTGTCGTACATCATTAACATCAAGGCTCAACATTTTGCAGCAACAATTGTGTTTGAATGAGCAGAGACGAAGATTTTACACAAAGTGTAGCGAAGATACAACGGAATATATATACATATATATATATATACATATATATATATATATATAAATACATATATATATATAAATATCATAGACATACATATATATATATACACACTATATATATATATATATACATATATATAGGGGTGTGTGTGTGTGTGTGTGTGTGTGAGTGCCACTATCTATCATCTATGTCCTGTTTCTAGTTTCTTAGATAAATTGCTGTTGGGCCGTTGTCACATTTAAATACGAATCCTCGCCGAGCAGCAACAAACTTGGTTCCGATCCATCGTTCGGATAGAAATATGCAAATTGTCCACTGAATGTGTCCAACACCAATTGTTGCTCCTGTTCCTGTTGCTGTTGCTGTTGCTGTTGCTTTTTCTTCTTCTTCTTTTTGGGCAATTGTTGCTGTTGCTGCTGCTGCAGCTTGTAAACTGGCATATGATTAATCTGCTGCTGCATAAGCACTAAGCTGCCTTCCTGTTTATTGTTGTTGCTGTTGTTGTTGTTGTTGTTAAAGTGTTGCTGTTGTTGTTGTTGTTGTGGTTCGAGTTGCTGTGGCTGCTGTTGTTGTTGGAGTTCTTCTTGCTGTTGCTGTTGCTGTTGCTGATGTTGTATTTGTTGTTGCTGCGGCTGTTGCTGCTCCAATCACGTGCTCAGCCAGGTAGAATTGCAGGTGCAAATGGTGCTGGGTATCACAGGTGCATAGTAAACGCCATTGGCATAGATCAAGCCCGGCGGACCCGCCTGTATTTGTATGGTCTGCGTATCAGCAACAGTTGCTGCCGTATTGCCAGCCGCTGTTAACGGTGCTGCTGCGCCCGCTGCGGTTGCAACCGCTGCTGCTGTTGCTGTTGTGTTGCTGCAGCAAGCGGTCGCTGCCTGTTGCACATAAATCGTTTGCGTCTGCGGCGTCTGTTGTGAAGGTGAAGTCGACACTAAAGCCAAAACCGGAGTCGATTGCGACGTAGCTTGCGACTCCAATTGTTGCTGCTGCTGCTGCTGCTGTTGCTGTTGTTGCTGCTGCTGTTGCAGATACGCTGCATGTTGCTGATGGTGATGATGATGGTGATGATGTTGCTGCTGTTGCTGTTGCTGGTGATGATGTTGCTGCTGCTGTTGCTGGTGATGATGTTGTTGCTGCTGTTGCTGCTGCTGTTGTTGTTGCTGATGATACTGATGCTCCTGCTGCTGCTTCACCTGATTGGCCAGCGAGAGGATTAGCGATAGAGTCTGTCGACGCTCGTGGCCCATTAAACAAACTGTTGACATTTCGACAACATTATATAAATGCATCAGGTATTCATATTGCAGCGGCTCCTCCTCGATCCCCCAGAAATGGTTACGCAAGTAGGCCTCCAATTTGGTTGTCTGCGTATTAATATCGGGAAAGTCTATAAAGAAACGGGAGCACATGTAACGCTCCAATGTTTTGATCAATTGTGAATCAACGGCCGTATAATTGCGAACCAATAGATTACAATATTTTAATAGACCACCGCCTCGTATCTCTTCCGGCTGTCGTGTTGAGATCAATTTCTTTTGCAAATGATATAATGCCTCTTGAAAATCACCATAAACCGATTCACCGACGACCGTTGGATAAAAATTCTCGGATATCGGTAATGCGGCGCAATCGTAAAACAATAGCAAAGAGTCCAAAACGATTTGAAATGAATCCACGGAGAATTCAAATTGACGTCGCATCGTGTCCACAAATTTCAATTCGACATTTTTGTGACCTGGCGAATTCCCCAACGAGATTAACGACCAACGATCCCCATCATTATTATTATTCACTTTGACCATTTTGCCAACGTAGGCCTCCTTAAGGCTGCACGTATAGATGCGACGCTTGCATACGCCCTCTGGCATCAGGTCGAGCAGGGTATTCAGCACGGCGGTCTTGACACGATCAAAGACACGGGGTGAAGATAGCTCGATGGCAAAGATTAGGTCCAGATCGTTATAGGGTTGATCTTCGCTGGCAAGTACATGACTAGCTGCACCGCCATTAAGGCGTATATCCTTGACAAGGACACCGGCACCGCCGCTATTCACATCCGCCTCCAGTTTGCGACGCACCGAATTGACCAAATCCTTGAGGGTTACCTCGATCGTTGGAAAATTACCGCGTCCATGTATGGCCACCTTCTCATCCATGACAGTGTGCAGCTTGCGCACCTGCTCAAACGAAAGTACCGCTAAACGTTGCGTTCCCCCTGTGTCCACACTCTCCAGCGATCCATGGTCCGAGGTCGAGGCTATCGAGGAGCCCGAACTGGGAGACGGAGGCGGCGTCTCGGTGCCTCCATCCGAGTGGAAACCGTCGTCGATCTGATAGACGTCCATTCTGTTGTTGCGCTGCTGATGAAATAACGGTTCGGCGGCTCGGTCTAGTGTCCCGCACTGAAGGAAGAAGAGGAGAAAAAAGAGATCTTTTAGTCACAGTTAATAAATACATAAGATAATTGTAATTGAAGTTAATCAGGGCAAAATGGGAGAAATGGTGGATTAATCTATATTAAATTACAGTTTGCCAACAGAGCTTTTGATTAAAAGTTCATATAAAGCTCATTTGCCACTTCAGTCTATAAATTATGTAATATCAAAAATATTAAATTATTATTAGTCAGAGCTTTCATTGTTTAATTGGCTGCGCTTTATAGACGTACACATACACTTATAATCCATAAAAATCTCTGTTAAAAGCTTTAATGTGCTTTCAAAGCTGTTTCGGCCACTGTGTGTGACTCATTATGCTAGTTAACCGCTAATATCACCCAATTACTGGCTCATACATCATTTTCTAGATTACAAGCACACTTATGCCACTCATTACTTCGTTTAAGTTGTTTTTCTTTAAATGTGCTTAAGTCAAAAAGCATGCTTTAAATCATTTTAAACGATTAACATTATGTAGATGATATTAATTTAAATTCCACTCAAATTAGTCGCAATTCTGTTGCTTTTGTTCGTAAACAAATTTAAGAACAAGCTTTAAATCACTTTTCTCGCTTATCTTTAAATCTGTTGAAATCTAAATTCACAAGTTCTTGTTAAGAGCACACATTTTATTTATTTAACTTTGTTTTTTTGTGTATTTGTTTACTTTTTGACATTTTATTGCGCCAATGCCAAAGCAAATTATTAAAGTCCCTGTGGGGTGCTTCTTTTAATTAATTAATTTGCTTTAAATTTGCTCAATTTATAGATGAGTGGAAGGCTAATTTACACCCCTTCCCTCCCTCCTTCGTCACGCTACACCCTCCCATCCACCCACTCACACATTCGTTTAAATTCGTATTCCCACACATTATTTAATTTGTTGTCGTTTTGCCATTTTTTTGTTGTTAATTTATTTGTTTATTATTGTTGTACGACAGCTTTACCGTTCAAAGTTTGCCTCTGCACTCTTTTGGAAACAAAAATCTTATTTTTTTTATTTTATTTATTTATTTTTTTTTTTTCAAATTTCCGCGTTCTTATCGCAGCGCCTCTTCTTCCCTTTCTCTTTGTTGTTGCTTTTTGCCTTATGTTTCGGCATTTTCGGCATTTTCGGCATGTTTTGTGTGTTTGCCTATATTGTATACATAACTATCGCTTAGTTTTATCTTTATTTTCCTTCCTTTCTTTTTCTATCTCTCTCTCTCTCTCTCTCTGTTTTCTATTTGCATTTGCGTGCCTTTTTATTTTATCATAGTAACCGAAAATATATTCAATTTAATTTTCTAGGCATAACTCGTTGCTGCTCGAGCATACGAAAAAGTATATGTAAATGTATGTAGCTGTGCGTTATATATATATATATATATATCCGATATGCTGTGCGTTTAGCTGCGTGCAAATATTCCGTCTGCCATACAATTCAAATAGAATCGAATGATTCACGGACTTCACACACTCATATAAACACACACATACACTTACACTGACACATATACCCACATATATTCATGTTTACACGAGCCCACATCCCAATAAACTTGATTAAAAGTAACTTATCAAAAATTTATCAACACTGTGTTTTGCTTTTCTTTTCCATTACTTATTTCGCTTTCTCTTTCTATTTCTCTTTCACCGTCTCTATCTTTGTGTTGTCTATGTTTTCTTATCACACAATTTACACCAAGGTTAAAATATATTTGTTCTGTTTTCATTTTATCATTTCCTTGCCGTTCCATTTTATCATGATTTGCAGTAGTTTTTTTTTGTTTCTATTTTTTTTTATAACTTCCGTTTGCTGTTATCAGCTAAGACAGTTAAGAGAGATTTATCTGCGACATTCTTCGCAATATCATTAAGAAATAACTTTTTTTAGTGCAGCATTCAAGCTGATCATTAAATTTTATATAATATATAGAATGTTTACCAAGGTAAAACAGACAAACGGAGCTTATAAAAGCGCAAGTAAATAAATAAATTAGATGACGCATTGCATGTTTAATTCAACAGTTTGAACAATTAAAATACATCCAGCAATATCATTATCTTATACAAAGTTAATAAAGATTTCACTTTACAGTTTTTATGATAACTGCCAGCGTGTAAACGCGTGCGATTGTATATAACAGCCAAATTCTTGCTGAAGCAAGCCTTATTTTTACAGTTTTTTTTTTTTATTAATTTCAATTTTATTTATAATTTTTTTTAGTTTTTAATTTTTTTCTTTTTGTAGTTCTCTTGAGAGTCGAAGCGTGGGTTAATTTTATGGACTTGAAGTGAATTTATTTAACTGATTTGTGAAGCAGAGTGTAGTTTATATATAGTGTAAAGTAGTCGTAGAGTTCTCTTCTTCCATGTGTATGTTTGTGTTGTATTTCAGGCAATTATTTATTTATTAATTGCCTTCGACGTGTTGTCTGGCATAGCATTTAACTATATAATATATAATTGGTAATTGTTAATTTTTTTAAATTGTTATTGCATTTTCATGAGCCACACAATTTTTCTAATACACTGTATTTTCCCCTTTTTTTTTTTAATAAATACTTAAGCTCACAATTTCATTCATTTAATTGGAATTCAAATTTTCTTTCCTAACTTTTTTGTCACAATTTCAATTTTAATTTCATTTCACTTTCACCTACTCGTTATACAAATTAAAATTATTTTTTAATTAAATTATCACTGCAATTAACACACTTTTTACAATTTTACACTTTTTGGCACGTTTTTTTCTATCCAATTGCACTTTTACAACAAATTTTTGACACACTTTTTTTTGGCAACCAAATAAATATTTAATTTACAATTTTTTAACTTAATTTTTTTATTTTTTTTTTTTTTGGCAGATTTTAGATAAGAGCTGTGTCTACAATAAAGTGTTTTTGTAATGCAATTTGCTTTAATTGGCTGTGAGATAAAAGCAAAAATAAAAAACTAATTTTGCCATTTGGCATTTACCACTTTTTTATTTTACGAATTTCACAATAAGTGCAGCAATATATTCATTGAACCTTTTTCGTAAGATATATACATATATACTATATATATTAATCTAGCTATATGTATACGTGTGTGTGTACTTTTTCCACAAATAATAAATGAACGTTGCAATTTTCACCAATTTCTTCGCGGCATTTATTTTGCTGCTGATTATTATTATGAGCAGAAATGAATGGCTAAACTTCATTATGTCTTAACGTAATGATGATGATAATTATGCTGTTTGGCTGCAGTTGGATTGCATAGCGACAAACATACACACACACACACACATATGTTGAGCGCGAGAGCGAGAGAGACACACGCAAACAGGTGTATCGGTCTATGGCGTGCCTGCTGGCCTAGACAGACTTACGACTGGTCTCAAATAAAAGTGAAAATCGTTGTTTTTTTCTTCTTTCTACAGCAAGAGCTGCCGCCGTCGCAGCAACGGCAAAAAAGAGAAAAACAACAACAGCAGCAACGCTGGCAGAAAGTCTTTGCAAAGCAAAGCTCAAACAAGTGTAACTTGGTAGCTGTGCCTTTGCCTATGCGTATATGTGTGTGTGTGCGTGCTTGTGCGTGTAATGTCCAAAACGCAAAAACAAATATGGATTCCGTATAGAAGAAGCAAAAGTATGTTTGCAAGTGTTGCAAAGAGAAAGATAGACTAGTGGGGGTGAGTGGGGGAAGGCAGCAATTACCGTTTTTAAAACAGGCGAAGACGACGCACCCGCGACTGTTGCTTTGATTTACTTTTTCTTCTTCTTCAATATGCTTTTTATTTAAACGACGACTTGGCAGCTGCGTGTTTTTTTTAATATTTTTTTTTTTTTTGGTTTTTCTTGTTCGCTTCTATCGATAATTATTCAATTAAATTGATACGATTTGTGCACTTTTCACTTAATATCACGCACTACTAGCATACATATGTATTTATTATGCTTATAATATTAAACACACAACTTATGCTTTTCAAAATTTTGAAGCTAATGCGCCGCGCGTTCCGTTTGCAAGCGTTACGTTGCGTTGCTTTGCGCGTTTGAAAACCAAATGATTTTTAATGCCTGTTAGAATATTCACGAACGAGCGGCGAGCGCGCGCACACACGAGCAACGAAATAAAAAAGCTTCGCCAGCTGACGTCACGACGCGTCTTTGAGTGAGTTTTTCGAATGCGAGTGGTGAGAGATGGCGCCGCTTGAGCTGTGAGCGCGGCCCACAGGCTGTGAGTGAGTTTTGAGCAGATTTCTGCGCGCTTGTGTGTGTATTTGTTTTATTTTTTTAGAAGGGCAAACATAAGCATATCGCTGCAGGTAAATTCTGACGGTCGCTCGGTTAGTCGGTCGCTGCCCGCTGCAATGCGGGCTCACTCACTCACTTGCTCACTCACTCGGCCGCTCAGCTGATAAAACGATCATGCACTTTGCGTGTGTGTTTACTTGTGTGTGTGTGGGTGCGCTGCTTTTTCTACCATATTTGTGCTGCATTTTTGCTGCTTGCGCGTTTTCGATTTCATTATTTGTTCATTTATTCAATTTCCATGCAAGCAACAAAAAGGCAAAAGCTTTTGTGTTTGTGCAAACTAGTTTTCGGTTTTGTTGTTTTTGGTACTGCTGCTGCCGCAACGCAAATTGCTTAAATACTTCTTTTGCTACGCTTTGCTCTGTGCCGTTTGGCGTTAGGCGATTGCCGTTTGCTTTTGCTGTGTCCAGTCTATTTTTAGATAGCTATTTTTTACTAATTACCCGCTAGACTGCCGCAATCGCCCACTCGTCACCTCGCCCTTCTTGTCCATGTCACTTTTCCTCTCTTTCGCTCTTTCTCTGTCTCCTTTTTACGAGCCACCAACAGCCAAAAACAAATCAACCAAAATGAGGCCCGACAAATGGACAAAGCTGATAAGCGAGCGCGCTTAGAAAGGAAATATGTACACATAGAAACACACACACTCACACACACAAGCGTACACAAACACACGCAACGCTTAAAACCTTAACAATACAATGCGGCAGCAGCTGATGGACAAAAGAAATGAGATAAACAGTAAATGCAGCAGCAGCAGCAGAAAAACAATGAAAGCGTCTCACTGCAAGCTTTGAATTCTAATTCAACGCTGATCGCAGCTTAGCTTAAACATTATGTAATGTTAAAGCTCGTTGAGCTTTTACACAATGCTCGCAGCCGAAAATAGATTAACGGCACAGCAAACACAACTGTAGATATATTTATGTATGTTTTTCTTTCATTTTTTTTTTTTTAATTAAGCAGTTTAATAATAATTGCCATTTTTTTTTATTTATGTATTTATTATTTTGTATTTCGTGTTTTTTTTTTTAATTTTTGCCTCATTTAAATTTTGTTGGCCTTTCGATTCGCGCAGGCATAATCGTAAACAGCGAGCTTTATATACAGCGGACAGATACACTGGCTATATAGATACAGATACATGCATGTACCGTTACTTTGGCATTTTGATGGAGAACGCAATGATCGGCATTTATATTTGCTGCTGCTGCTGCTGCTGCTGTTGCTGGCCCGTGGTTCAATGTTAATCAGCAGCTCAAATCGAAAACAACAAAAAAGTGTGTGTGTGTACACACCCATAAACACACACACATACACACTCAGAGGCAACGCAATTCAAGCTGCTGGCCAAAAAGATTAATGTTTGTTTTTCAGCCTTTATGATGGCTAACTGATGAATGCCCCTTTGCCAAAGTAAGCAGCAAAACTTTAATTTCAACTACAGCTACACTAATGTATCTTGCAGATACATAGACGAACACACACACACACACACACACACACACACACACAGTTGACTGCACTGCATTACAAAGAGCCGCAACTTTTGCTCTGCCCCGCAATCCAAACTTTATTATTAATGCCATGTATTCCAAGTATTTGTAGTTGTAGCCACAGATACAGACTTTGAATGTAGTTGCAAATGTACACATCTGTATCTGTATCTGTGTCTGTATCTATAGCTGTATCCATAGCCACTTGTTGCTGATGATTTTGCTGCTCTTTGGCAACACTCGCATTCGCTTCAGTGTGGCAGTCAGTTAGTCAGACAAGACATTCAGTGTGACCCTGACCTAATAAAGTTTATGCGCAAGCGCAAATTGTCCGTTTAACATTGTTTTCTCTCTCATTGTATCTGCGTATCTCTGTATATCTTTGTATCTTGTATTTGTAGCTTGTATTTGCCTGCCCCTTGCATTGTAATTCCAGATAAATTTTGTTAATTTCAGCTGATTAATGGATATGATATATGATACATCTGCTACAGATCCATTAAGTGAATGCCTTGACAGCTGTTCATAACTGCCTTTTTTTCTGTTTACAATTCCCAAGTAGTTAAAGCAATTGAAATATATTTAAGGGTAGAAGCTCACGATTATTAAACATTAAAGTATACCTATATGATTGTTCAGAAATTATATGATATATGATCAATTTAATTTGCATTCAACTTGAGAGTTTAACTTGAAGTAAATCAATTATATATATATAACATTAAAATTATTATAATATACATTAATGTATGTATTAAATAAATATAACAATATTTTTGTTGCTCCTAACATTCTCTCACATATATTTCCATTTATATGGAAAGACAAACATTCCATTTAATTACATTCAGCGCACTTTTATAATATTCAATATATACATAACTATTTTTTTAAGTGTATTTTTTGTAATGTTTAGTATTAACATTCTCTCACATTCAACATTCTTGCACATATGCTCCCACAATTACAAAATATAAACGGTATAATATATATTTATAATATTTGTAGATCTGGAAAGGTACAAAGTATATTCTCGTACAATTCACGCACAGTTTTAGCTCTTTTTATTTATTTCACTTAATCAAAAACTAAAAGGTAGTCCGCGAAGAAGCTCAGAAGATGTAAAAAGTCCGCAGTAAGCGGAAGAAACACTTATATGTAGAAGTAAGCAAGAAATCTTAAATCATTAGAAATCTTAAATCGACAAATAGGAGTGTAGGGTATCACTTTGTTGGTCACCCCGACCGCAGCACTCTTACGGCTGTAGAAGAATTAGATTTCATTTTTCCCTCTTAACATTCTCTCACATATCTTTTCCACACTTTCAAGCCCTGCCCACAAGATTATTTTCTAGACCCAAAAAAAAAAAAATAATTTAGACATGGTCGAGGCTAATTTGGTTACTTGATTTATATATCTTGTTGTTGTTGTTGTTTGTATGGTAACGAAAGTGCGTTGCAGCTTGGTTTCAATTCCAATAGCGTTACCAAAATTGAATCCAAATTCAAATCGAAATCGAAATTCTAGCGCGCCTTTCAATGCAAATGAGGCTTAATTAATTATTATGCCGGGCCCGATCCGTGAGTACGGCGGAGTGGCAAGTGCCAAATTGAAACCGGTCCGACCGACATTTCAAATACGTGAACAATTCAATTATACAACTAGACGGATAGTATAGCAGCCGGGGGTGGGGGTGGACATTTAGCTTTGGGCCAGTCAAACCTTGTTTAGGCCAGGCCAAGACGCCAAGCCAGACAGCTAAACACCAACAACAACAAAAGATTCACTTGCGGTTTTATTTTTTGGCATAGTTTCACATACCAAATCAAAACAAAGCGGAGGTGGGGGAAAAATGGTGCTTGGGGCGTAGCAGGAGGCGGCGGGCAAAGCGAAAATGAAAGTGCAGAATTTGGTGTCGCTTTGTTGTTGTTGCCAATGACGGAAATGCTTGTGATAACAGTTATTTAATTTCTTACTGCTACAGGGTATCTGGCAGTAAGCTAAGCTGTTTACTAAGCTGATATTCGGGACTAAGATTCTTGTTACAGAGTTGCGTAAATTATTAAGAAATTTATAGAACTCATCAATGAGTTTATCATATCAATGTTCCCCTCCTTGCAGGGTATCTGACAGTCAACTAGCTGTCAACTAGCCTGGGATTTGAACCAGGATCCTCTATGTTCAGATTTAACGATTTTTACAACTCATCTAATGAGATTAGCAAAACAATTGCTCCCTCTCTTCGATCCACGACAGGGTATCTTGGCAGTCAGTCAGCTTAGCCGTCACCTTTTCAAATACGTATGTCTTGGCTTTATTATTGATTCGGCTTTCGTTTGACGTCGTTTCGTTTGTTGCTTTTGTTTTTTCAATTTTAGTTTTTTAGTTAATCTTGACCCGAAGCAACGACAAAACGTGACCAGAGAGAAAGAGAGAGCGACACAGTGTGTGCAAAAGAGAGAGAGAAAGGAATAGGGAGAGACAAACACGAGTCTATATTTACGACAAAAGCACGACACCAAAAATAAATTTGAATAATTAAATTACTTTTTTTTTGTTGCTCACTGCTTTTCTTTTCTTTATCTTTAGCTGCGCTTTTTTTGTTTCATTGTTTGGGGTCATTTTTTGGCTGCTTTTGTATGCCTATATTTAGAAAAGCCAAAAACTGAATTGGGATGGGAGACAGTTATATAATCCATAAGCAAAAGAGACTCTCTAATTGAACAAAGTTTAAGCAATGCATAATTAAGACTTTGTATATGCTATTCCAAAAAAATGAAAAAGAGTATATAGGTTGTGTACATTGTCCATATCGGTGTCTGTCTGTATACATATATGCGTATTATTAGCTATATAAATATATGTCAACTCTATTTAATATATAGCTAAAACAGTGTATCACGTCAGTCAGTTACTCTTTATCGACAAGTGTTGTTTTGTTTTTAGCACTGTGCGAACGTTTAATTGCAGCTCATTAAAAAATAGCCAAAATGTGGCTAGAAAAACAAGCTGAACAGCTTGCATCGGTTGCTATAAAAATTTAAAAGTTTCAAATTTGGGAAACTTGCAAATAACTGTTATATATAATGTATAGTGATATAGCATATAGATCTTATATTCATCAAAGCATTTGCTTATTGCAGTCAGAGTTTTGGCATCTGGCAAATTTGTATCTGTGTCTAACGAAGCAAACAACAAACAGATTCAAAGCAAATACAGGTGTGCAAATATTTTTAAATATTATTATGTTGTTCTATTTGCTCTTGTTTCGTTTTCGGCAATTTATTTGTGCTGGTTTTCAGCCCGTTTCCATTTCACTTATTCTATGGAATACTTTACCGAACAGCACCTGAATTTTAGAATTTGTGTGTGTGCGAGAAGCGTATTTACCTGCAAATAAAAGCAAATTGTACAAAAAGATAAGTAAAAGGTAATTTTGTATTTGTCATAACTAGTGGAAACAATTTTTGAAATGGTGAATGCGGTTGAAAACAGAACTAGGTGCAAAAAAAGAATTTTGGTTTAGTAAAAGTAAATTAATGGTACATTAATAGTAAAATAGTAGCAACATACAAGTATAATAGTTGTAGAGTGGTAACACAAAAGTAGTAGCAGAATAATAGAAGTAAAGTGAAAATAGAATTTTAATAGAAGAACTATTATTAATCTTCAAATAAAGCCAAATATGATAATTTTCAATCTCTTTATCTCTCTCTCTCTCTCTCTCTCTCTCTCTCTCTCTCTCTCTCTCTCTCTCTCTCTCTCTCTCTCTGTCTCTCTTAATCTCTCTCCCAACCTATCGCACAGTTCCTAGTCTCCTTGTTGTGTCCTTATGTCTGTTCCCCATTACCCGCCCTTTAAACACTATCTCAGATCTTTTCTATTTCCTCTCACTTTCTCTCTAATTCTTTTTCGTCTTTAACCTTTGCGTTCTGTATTTCCTTCTGCTCCTTCTCTTTTACACCCCTTAACCTTTTACATTCTACCTTATACATCACTAATGTCTCTCAAATAATTTCTGTGAATTCGGTCACACTGTAACTGTTTGAACAGCTTTCATTGCTCCTCTTATTATTGGCATTACATTTAATTGGGATATCTTAATTATTATTTGGTTTGCTTCAGCCGAAATGCAACAAACAGACAACTGTTTATTTATTTGTTCGTTTATTGCCGAAACATAACAAAAAATAATAGAAAACAAAAATAGGTTTCGGCTTCGCTTCTCATTAGAAAGCAAAACTTAAAGAAAATAATTTGCTAATGGCAAAAAAAGAAAGAAAAACATTTTCTGATTAGATTGCAACTAAATATATATATATATTTATATTACTATATATAGCAAAAATAATTATGAAGATCACGTTTCCAATTACAAAGCAAAGCGGATTTTTAAATTGAAGTTGAAATTTTGTAAGTGATTGCAGTGAACTTCTAAGTATAGGAAATATATGTATATACTTAGACATATTCAAATAGATAGACAACTGTCAAGTTCAATTAGTTGACTCCATAAACTATGTTAGTTAATCACCTCCCTTTACGGAAGTAATTGATAGCAGCAACCGAACTTTTGTAACACGGAATCGTTCATCAACTTCAATTACAATTTACCTCTGCAAAATTACTTTTATAATCGATAATCGATAACGATAACAAAGAGACACTAGTTAGAGATTTTTTACAGTTAAATTACGACATATACGATTATTTCATAAGACCAATTAAAGCAACAGTATCGAAGATTGATCTCAAATACTTTTTGATTAAATTAAGAGCATTAAGAGCCGTTACATCCGCTTTTTAGACAATTGCAGGGTATTTTAAAAACGTCAGTCCAAGGTCCATAAACCCCTTCAAAACAAACGCATCTGAAAATCCGTTTGTTAATTGATTTCAAATGGGAACAAAAAGCAAATACAACTACAAATTGTGTTGTTGTAATTATTGCATTTGTATCTTTTGAAATCAATCACTGACATTACACAGAGAGAAAACAGATACTCATCTGTCATTTCATATTGTAGCTGTAATTACATATTGCATGACATTTCGTCAAGTCACGCCATAAAAACAATGGAAAACAATTCCATAATAGAACAGAAACAGAAACAGAATACAAAAAAAAATAAAATAATAAGCAAAATAAACACATTAAAATAAAATCAAAAGCCGAAAACGTGGCAATACGCAATTCAAATTTTAGACACAATAGCGAAATAGAAAAGAATTAGTTAACCAGTCAGTCAGTCAGAGAGTCAGACAGTCACAGTAATAAATAAATACCAAAACCAAATGCATAAACCTTCCCGTTTGTCAGTCATAAAAGTGGAAGCTGAGCACGTGTCGGACTTCTTAATGGGATACAGAGTGTATCTATATGCCACTAATATATATCTATAGCTCACAGATACATCACGTTTGGAGAGACTGTACATTTACCGTTAGATAAATGATTGCAGATACAGAGAAAGTCAAATGAATGACTGCTTTAATCTTTTACATTCCTCTTATTGCCACGTTCTTGCTTAAACTACTTGCGAATTACAAACGAATTTCTTTTAAAATGTTTTATGTATTTATATATATAACAAAACTAGATCTAATATACCTTTATCTTTTGTTTTAACTACTCTAAAATTAGTGCAATTTATGGAGCTACAAAACCACATCAATTACACATTTCCTTAAAACTTATCTTTAACCACTTGAGAATTCTAAATGAAAACTGCTTAAGCAGCTTTAAGTGTCATTTAAACAACAATTCAACAAGTCTGTCAACTTATGCTTAATAGCCCCCATTTAAGAGGTTTATATAAATACACTTAAAGACCATATTTTTGAAAAAAGTAGTTTATTTCATTTCAATAAATGAGCACAGGTGCTCACTAAGCAAAAACTTGAATTGCACTTTAATATAATACAATAACACAATAATTCAAATATTTATTGTCAGCTGTATTCGTATAAATGTATTCAAGAAACAGTTGTTTCAACATTATCAAAGTAGACAAGAGTATGTGCTACATAAAGTAATATATGTAGTGCATTTATAGTATTAACCAGTCAGAATGCTCTTATTAGGACATGCTCGACCAGCAGATACCCTAAATAAGCTTTAATTTTATGCATTTGAACTCGCTTCTTAGTCAGGTTTTCAAAACTTGAATTTGTGGATATACTATAAGACTCTACTCACCAAATTTGGAATCTGCTAGTCTTATGCTTCAATATTCAAGTCTAGTTGCTTATTTCAATTGATATTAAGCGAATGGATTAACATATCGAAAAACAATGATCAATTCATTCTGCTTGAATTGAAGAAGAACATATATTATTATTATTAATTTTATTATAATTATTTTAATTGTTTTGACTTTTTCATACCTTTCCTAAGGGCAATATTCTCCTTTTTACCAGTATTTAATGTGTGCAAGTCTACAAAATTGGGCTAGTCGAACAATAACAAATATATACTACTAAATGTGTAAAAAAAATGATGTATATAAGGTTTCTAGGCCCACGCAGCATCCGACTTTAGAATATTTTGTGTGGGTTCTTCTATCTATATATAAATATCTGTGTGTGTACGAATCTATAAATATATCGGAAAAATGCTATACCCAAGATATATGTGTATATATATATATATATACATTTATATATAAATATATGACTAATGTCTGAGAAATTGGGGATTGCCGCTGCCAACACGTGTTTTTCTCATCTCTCACTGTATATTTTGTTGCCATATTGTTTGTCCAAGATTGAGTTAAGTGATTTTCCACTTTGCACAGCTCGGCTTAATTTTTATTTTTTATTATATATTTTATTTTTTTTTTTCTGTAAATTTATTGCGCGCAGTTAATAAATTGTTTAAATTTCATTTTTTTTATTATTTAAATTACTTTTACATTATTTTCTTCTTTTTCTTCTGATTTTGTTGCTTGTTTCTTTCGCTTGTCAGCGCAAAATGTCAAGACGAGTTTATTGCACTCGACAGTCAGAGCGAGACGGCAAGCGCACCGGCCAACGCGTAGGTGTAAGAGGGATGCAACTAGACGGCAACAGCTTTCAAAAATCATTTTATAAATACAAACAGTCGTTTATATAAACACATATATATGTACAAGTAGGTTGTTAAGTGCTAAGACAAACAGTTTTCGCTGTTCATAAATGGACGTACTTACA
The DNA here is from genome assembly GCA_037075185.1 of Drosophila pseudotalamancana. Classification (NCBI taxonomy): domain Eukaryota; kingdom Metazoa; phylum Arthropoda; class Insecta; order Diptera; family Drosophilidae; genus Drosophila; species Drosophila pseudotalamancana. The sequence continues at coordinate 140,477 of JBAMCK010000607.1, read as the reverse complement.
TATACATATATATACTATATAATATACATACTATATAGTAAGCATCTCTTATCAACATTAATCAGAGCCCAAAGGTTCATTCGACGAGGCTCTACTTTGTGCCAACAGCACGTGCGAGCCTCTCCAAGAAGAAGAAGAAGCTATGAGTAAATACAGGGCATAGTTAGACTATAGACCATTTTAAGATACAATATCAATCAACATCAATCAGAGCCCAAATGTTTAAGAAATTCTATACACTAGGGTAGCCTCCAAAAGAAGAAACAGAAGGCATCAATCAACATCAATCAAGCACAAGAGCGTATTGGACGAAACTTCAAAAAGAAGTAAATCCTCGTAAAGAAGAGTATCAATCAATATCACACACATGCATACTTTAACCCTATCTAGCCTAGCCATCAATCAACATCAATCAGAACCGAAAAGTTCATTGCACTACGCTTTAAACACGTGCAAAACTTAAAAAAGAAGAAGCAGATTGCAATTACAGGGCATGCTCTACGCTAATCCGATATACTATATATGTACTATATTTGTCTACTATTTTCATTCAGCAAACGCTTGAATAATCAATTTTTGTAGTTGCGGGTCAAACTTACGAATTGACGTGCTACGAATTTTCGATTAGACTATCGCGCAATCAACTGAACTGCATTACAAATACTTTTTTTTTTTTATTATGTATACAGATATATTTATATATATATATATGTATATGCTTCCTTCTTTTATTAACATAATAATTTCGTCTACGTAGACACTCCCTCCCAACTTCCTTTCGTAACACTATGTACAGGTCTATGGATTTTGTAATTTCACTTTCTTTCGACTTTGTTGGCTACGTGCCATTCGAAAATTGGCTATGGCCATCAAAAACTTTATAACTAGGTATTATGCAATCGGCCCCATTGAACTGTCCGACAATAAGTAAGTGCATCGAATTAAATATTACGAGCAACAATAAAAGCTGTAAAAACTGTTAAACTATTTAAAAGGGTCTATAAGAGGGGGTTTATGCACTTATCTATCAGCTGCAGAGTTTATAAAAATTAGTTTTTTTTCTTTATCTTTGATCTTTTGACTAATTTTTGTGCCTAATGAGTAGCTAAAAAACTTTTTTCAATCAACATAAATCACATTCCCTTGTACTCTATTTATAATACAGCTTCCGTTAAGATTATATATATAGTATATATAATTAGAATCAAAAGACAACATAAAAGGCGCAAAATAAATTGAAAACGAAACGAAATCGAAATTGAATTAATTAAAAGAAGAAATAAATAACAAAATAAAAGAAAAAACCATTTCAAACGGCACAAAAAAACAAGAACGATTACGTAATGCTGCCTTTTCCAAATATATAGGAAGGTAAAAAATAAAAATAAATAAATAAATTGCTCACTTTCAAGTGTAACACAAAATGTTCAAAAGACAACCCACGATTTTTTTTGTTCTTCTACTCGATCAACCAAATTTGCTTTTTGTCAGCTCTTGAGGCGAAGATTGGTTTTAATTGGTACTCCATTAAACAAGGATAGAAGGGGTACCTTGATTCTATTCAAAGGTCAAAGGTCAGCCAGATGGTGTGAAATTACAATATTATTGATAAGAACTGCTATTTCATCTTTCATCCGTGTGTAAAACTTAATAAGAACTTATTAAAAGATTTTAAATTGTAAGCATATATTCTAGTAAAACCATTATTTTAAAATTCATTTTACTATTTTCTCAATATCAAGGAAAAACCCCTTATTTTAACCAATTTCTTAGTTTGGTTGTCCGTAATATGCCCAAAATATGTCAGATTTTCAAAAGCTATATATTTTTTGCCTCGTATTAATTAGCAGTATCGATTGGCATTCAAAAATTCCATCAACCAAAAAATTTCAATTTTCACGATTTTTGAAAAAATTACAAGGGGTAGGGTCGCATTTTTTGCCAAAATGGGATTGGTCTCAAAACCAATGAATGATTACCTTATTCTATTTTACTAAGTTTCCTGATTCTAGAAAGGCATTACTTTGTAAAATCGGACTATATTCACGCGAGTTATGACAATTTGAAAATGGTAAATAACCCCAATCTCTTTAGTTTCCGGTTGAATAAACGCGTAGATCTCGAAAATTATAAAAGCTAAGGGCTTGAAATTTTGAACATATATTCTAGAATATAATGCGCAAAAAACGAATAGTATTACTCTTCACTGCAAGCTTCCATTTTGTAAATACTCAGGAAAAACCCCTTAATTTCCCCATTTTTGTAATTTGATTGACCGTAACTTGCCCAAAATATGCACAATTTTCAAAATCTGCATATGTTTTTACTCGTATTAATCAGCTGTATCGATTGCCATTCAAAGTTTTAATCAACCAAAAATTTTCATTTTCACGATTTTTGAAAAAATTACAAGGGGTAGGGTCGCATTTTTTGCCAAAATGGGCTTGGTCTCAAAACCAATGAATGATTACCCTATTCTATTTAACTAATTTTCCCGATTCTAGAAAGCTATACACGTTGCAGGGTAGTTCCTAGTCGAGTACGTCGTCAATTGTGAACCACTCTTAACCATAAATTTAATCAGCTTATGTGTTGAAAGGCAGTCGAGCGCAGAAGCTTAAACAGATCTCCCACACACATAGATATATAAAAATAGAAATTCAATTTCAATTATAGTTCTGCGGCTTAAGCCACTTAACGAGAGCGCTGCGAAAAGTACTCAAGTGCATCCATCAGATGATACACAAGAGGGAGAGTGAAAAAAACACGTAGTGTGAGAGTGAAAGAGAGAGAGACAGATTATTGCTGCTTGTGTTCCGGTTCGCTTTATAGTTAAGTATTTCGTTTTTTTCTTTGTATTTTATGCTTGATTTATGATACCCGACATATTACGCATACGCCACGTGCAATGCATGTCGCATAGAATTCCAGATCTTGACTGTTCTAGCGAAAAACCGCATTTGCTTAATCAGTTTAACTTTAGAATTGTAATTAGACTTTCTATTCTATATATACATATACATATATGTATATACTCTCGATAAATATAACTAAGTAACTCTCATAAAACTGCTAATCAATGAGACTTGAAAATTATAAAGATTAATTCCTCAGAATTAATATTTTGTCATACGTTTTACTAGATTTACTTTCATAGGTGAATTGGTTTCATTCGAAAAAAAAAATTAATAATTATTTTATTTGAATATATTCTTACTTTTCTATAAACAAATTTTGAACCATTGATTTACTCATTTTAAATGAGCTTTACACAAACTTCAACTCAATTTCGCTAACTCGAATTTTAATACTAACCGAATAAAGTATAATAATTATATATATAACACAAATACAGGCTCCGTCTTAGCGAAAAGTTCATTCAACGCGTCGCGTTTTTTGACTTTGTTTTTTATTTTATTTTTTTTATTATATGTTCGTTGCGCTTTAGTTGGTCTCTGTGTCAGTCGAACTTTAAAAAATGCCAGCAAAATGCATATATATATATACACTTTAGTGTGGCAATGTGGCAAACATTCTCTGCTGCAGTTGCCGCAGCTGAAGCCGCAACTGCGCTTCGTTTCATTTTAACAAAGTGAAAGGAGTTTTTTTTCAAACATTTATCTTGCGATTTTTTTTTTTGTTTATGCATTTATAAAATTATTTGTTGTTATTATTATTGCTTGATTTTGCTGTTACTGTTGCTGTTGTTGTTGCCAAATAATTGGCAGAGCTATAAAATTTTTATGTTTAACTTCCTAGAGGCAAAGAAAAAATATAAATAACAAATAAAAAACGTGCCGGAAAATATTTTATAGATCTATTGAACTATTTTTTTTCTATTCATTTTGTATTTTTGTGGGCGTGGTTTTTTTTTTGGTTAAGTGAAAGGCCCAAAAAAGGGCTACACTGTTTTTTAAAAGCCACACTGAACAGTTATAATTATTGTATTTATTATATTTTCAATTATAGCTTTGCGAGCTGTTCGGAAGGTTGGCTTCGCATGTCACAACGGGTCAGTCATTAAACAAAAAACAAAATAAGGTCTTGTTTTTTTTGTTTTGCTGTTTTTTATGATGATGCACACCATGCAAAAAGCATGTTGAACTTTAGCGATAACACACGGCAACAACAACTGCAACAGCAGGAATGGCAACTGCTACAGCAGCAACAGTTGCTGGTGAAAATGAGTGTCGAACAACGCTTTTCACTTAGCAAACACAACAAACAAACAAACAAACAATCGCAAATGCCCAACCCCAAAAGCAGAAATGACAACAACAAAAACCCAACCACAAAGTTGTTGCAAATGCATTTGTTGCACTTATTGTTGTTGTTGTTGTTGTTGTTGCTGCTGCTGCTGCTGTGGCAATTGAATGCCCCATGAGTGTGCGTGTGTGTGTTACAATGCCCCCGAGTAATACACATGCACATGCACACACATGCCAAAGCATTGCGCCACAATCAACAACAACAACAACATCCAAAACCAACACTCGCACCTGATCCGCAGCTTAAAAAAAAAAAATAGCAACTGCAATTCGTGAGGTTTTGGCCAAGAGTTTTTTTTTTCTTCTTCTTTGTTGTTGTTGTTTGTGGCCAGAAGCTAAATATTAGTTATTAGAGCCCAGTTTTAAATACATAGCCAAACTCTCAATTAACTTTAGCATTTTGACCACAATTATTGATCTTTAATTAAGTATAATTTAAGAAGTAAGTTAAATGTTGGCTCTTTTTTGAACGGGTGGCAACCTTGGTGAAGTAATAGTCATTTATTTGCTCTAGTTTGTACTACTGGAGACTTATATTTACAAAAACCGAACGATATTGATTGATTTTTGTTTATCAACATTTATCGATAGTTTTTAATTCACACCAACAGATTATTTTTTGCTCTGGCACAATTTTTTAACCTCATTAAAAAATATTTTGACATATCCCATTAACACTTAGCGTTGTTTATCGATAACAATGGTGGCCAATTAAAGAGCTGGACTTTAACGTTTATCTTTTTGTCGGCATTTGCATTTTCGCCTCTCTTGTGTTGTTTTTCTTTCGTTTTAACGGCAATGAAAGTGAAATCTGTGGAAACGCGCTTTTCATCACAGTTGTTGTTGTTGTTGTTTGCCTTTAAGTTGTTGTTGCTGTTGTGGCCAAAAACTTTGCAGCAGCCACAAAAAACACACAAAAACCAAAAAGAAACTCATTAAATTGAGTTTTTTGTTGCTTCTTCTTTTCGTTCATTTCTTTTCTTACTTTTTAGTTAATGAAATATTTACAAAGGCTCGAAAAAAGCATCCATAAAAAGATGTTTACTTACAATTTCAATTGAAAAATCATTCACAATGACTCATAAGATTCAAATTTTTCGTGAGTGATTCGAATTTTTTCTTACCTGCAATAGAAGAAAATATAAATAAATTTATGTTAACGAAGCGTCAATAAAATAGTTTTCAAATAATTCAAATTACATTCCTAACCGAGAGGCAACAAGTGGAAAAGATTTGAATTCGATACGCTGTATGAGAAATACTCTATTTTGTTCCATTGCAACAATTTTGACATGTGTTTAAGCTAGAGCCCAAAGCAATTGCTTTACCAAAGCTCGGTTCCCATAGAACATATAAGATTACATAGTGATATTATGTAATATATATATATAAATATATACATATATATTATGCCAATTAAAGCCAAAAGCAGTCGCTGTAACAGATTTCATCAACTTAGATACACTCGAAGCACAGTTCCGATAAAATAATATACAATATACACATAAGACTGCCTCAAAGACCTATTTATAATACCTTGCCAGATGAAAGAGTAAGATAAAAAGGCGCCATAAAGTGTCTGACAACACGAACGTCACTCAAATCATGTAAAAAGCAAAACAAAAGTAGAAAATTAAATAAAATTATTTACGTTGCGTCTAAATGTGAAATGCTATTTAAAAATATACACAACAACAACAACAATAAGAAAAACAATAATAAAACAGCGATACGAAGAGTCTAAAATAAAAATCTTGTGCGCTTGACAACCGATCGAATTAAAAGTGGATCCGAAATTTTTAACAATTTGCGGCGGTACGTAAACAAAACAAAATTTAAATAAAGATTCGCAAATTTGTTGTTCAAGGCAAACGAGGCAAAAAAATTAAATTAAATTAAGCAAGAAAAAAGAATAGCAAAAAAACAAAACTTAAATAAAAGAGTTGCCTTAAATTTATATTGATTGAAAGCGAATTTTGTTAGCGCTGAAAAAAATTTAAAACAAAAAACACTGAAAATTCTTATTTTGGCCATCAAATGAATTCAGTTCAGTTGCGACAAGTTGTGTTCTACTCTAGTTAATACTTTTTTTTTTTAAGAAATAACAACAATGTCTTTTATAGGTTCTATTTTTACAGCTGTTTGTTCATTCTATTGAAACTATTCGAAAGTATATATGGAATATATATTTTCCATAAGAAATTGGAACAGTAACAAAACATCGAATTTTATTTTCTATAAAACAGCTGTTGCTATCAAAGAAAAAACATACCTATTGAACTCGACTTCTGTGCAAGCTACAGTTAATAAATTTTGTATTTGTGATCTTTTGATGTAGTTATTTATATATAGATCAGTTTCTTATCATTCTGACAGTTATTGAAGTGGGCTTTTATGAAGGCTGGACACCAGATTTTTATTTCGACTTAGTTTTATAATATTCTGGTTATTTTTTGAAGATATGAATAAATAACAAGCTCAACATCTTATTTAAATGATTTTTTCGTAAATGAAAATAAATAAAACTCTTGTTGATGGATCTAACAGATTTTGTTTATCTTTAATTAGGCATTTATCAAACTTTAAATACATCTCATATTAACCCCTAAAGCACTCGAGGCTACATTTTATTGCCTTTTCATACATTTTTATCGTATATTTTTGTATATAAACACATTTATTTTTAATAAGTTGCTGTTTATATTTTCTTTGCGGTTGTTTTATTTGCACAACGCAACGAAAACGAAAATAGCGAAAAAGAGCTCCTAAATAAATATATATGTAAAGAGCTGCCCTTAGCCCGGTGGCATTAAAAGATACAAATGTATCTACACGTGAGGTTCTTGTCCCACATTTATAAACATTTTTAGCTATTTATAAAAAAAAATTGTACCAAATTGTAAAATGAACCAGTCTTTTAAGATGTACCCATCTGAGACGCACAAGACTATTAATTTATAAGCAAAATTTACCAATATTTGGTTCAATTTTACCACATTTACCTCTTCTCTAACTTTGCTGCTTGTTCTTCCTATTCTTCTTCTTCTTCTGCCTCTGCTTCTGCTGCTTGTTGAGCTTTTGAGTCTTAATTAAATTAGCATTTGCCTTTGCATTGTTGCTCTTGTCCTTAACTGACGATTTGGCTTCTGCATACAAAAGGCACCAACACTAACAACAAATGGCAATAAACTGCGCCCATTTTTAATTAGAACGCAGCCAACAACAACAACAACAACAACAAAAATAGCAACAAAAACAATGCAAATTTCGCTGACGCTCGACTGCGACGTCGCATCGTATAATGTAATCAAAGTCAAATCGCGCTACACATATGTTAATGCCGATGCATATAGTCAATGTATGTTGTATCTAAGTGTGTTTATGTGTGTTTGTGTTAGAGCTCACAGCTATTTAGCTGTTTAGCTATTTAGTTTGTGCATGAAATACCCGACGGACAACGCACTTGGCGACCTTCGCCGTGTACGCTGCGGCATACTCAGCCTCAAGGTTAACAATCAATAACAACAACAACAAAAACAACAAAAGCGCATTAACTAGAGCAAGCGCCTCGCCTTTTATATTCGGCTTTAGACTGCATTTTGGAATCAAAAAGGCAAAACTTTGACTTCAAAATTCGGGAGATTTTCCTAAAAAAAACGAAAAATATAACTCCAAAGTTAAACTTTTTCTTTTCCCTTTAACTTTTAATAATTTCTTAAGCTTCAAATACTTTTATAAAACCTTGTTAACCCTGTAAATTAAAAATTTCTTGCATTTCCTTTTGTTTATAAATTCCTAACAATTTGCTCTTATAAACAAATGCAAAACCTTTGTTTTTTTAGCCCATTTACACAGTTATTCGAAATATTTTTCACTTGAGAGAAAGGTTTCCCTTATACAAAAAGTATTCAAAAAGTGGCCCAACCCAACAACAAACTATTGCATTGTTTTATTGTTGTTGAAGTTGTTGTTGTTGTATTTTGTGTGACTTTAGGCCAAAAATTTAATTGCATATTGCAAGAAAAACAACAAAAACTTTGCGTGCGATTCGCTTCGTATTTCGAATTCGTGACTCGAAACAAAAAAAAAACACAAAAATATCTCCTACAAAAATTAATGACACACACAACACACACTCACACACAATCAGACAATTTTTTAATAATTCTTTCTTCAGCTTTTGAGCCCCAACTGTTGAACCGTTATGCAAGATCCATTATAATCTATTATATCGAAACATAGCTTAGTAATTAGATATTGCCACAAAATTTCCACGAAATTTTCACGAAAACCAAAAAATTTGTGGGCCACAGTTTAGACCCGCATTTATTTGCATACCATTTGGTTATATTTTCGGTTTACCCCCTTTTTTTACTACTATCTGGTAACAGTAAAAAAAAGACCCCATTATTTGCAGCTAATGTAATGTGGCACACAATTTACTTATCGGCTAAATGCAAATGAAATGTTTTGTCAAACTCCCAATGGGGAGGTTTTCTTTAAATATGTATTTATGCCAAGGTATCTTTTGACTGTAATTAGACCATTTGTGCGCTTAAACCAGTTGTGAATTACAAGTGAGAACTGTTGAAAATATATATAAACTATTAAGACTATTGAAACCTACTATAAATGTAGATTTAGTTCATAATTAAGTAGCTTTCACGCATTATATTAGACAAACTGTAACTTAATGAATGTCTGTGCTTAAACAAGTTGTGAATTATAAGCGAAAGCTGTTGCAAATGACAGCCAGAATTTATAATTCACATATCTTATAATTTATGTGTTTCTATCCTGTCACTTGTCAAAATATCTTAAAGTTTTCTTGGGGTTCAGTTTACTTTTATGCGGCACACCTTTTTTCTATATTCTAGACATGATTTCTATCAACTTTTCAGGTAAAACAAGAGGCCTAGCTGTTTCCTCGCAGGTTGACAGACAAAACAATAGGTAGGCCAGAGGTAAATGGCCATATCGACAATCCAGATGTAAGTCTACAACAAAATCCCTTAGGCAAGAGTTAAGATTATTTATTTGCCATGTGCCAAGAGCTTAAACAAGAAGAAGAAGAACAGTTGTTTCTATATATGAATTTGAATGGGGTCAGAAGCCAACAAACATCTATAACAAAGCGTGTGCCGCACACGCATGCACATTTGACACACACATATATCAAAGCTTACAGGTAGATGCTGTCCAAGCGATTGGCTAATTTCAAAGGTAGGTTATTAACCTCTACGAAAACAAAATAAACAAATAAATAAGAGAAAAAAAAGATGTAAAACTAATGATAAACTTCAGGTAGTTTTTACCTATTGATCCATCAATCTATAAGAAATAAAAAAAACTACAAACAACTTTGCGTGCACATTTAGGGTACAAAGAAACAGCTACAGCTGTCTATATAGACTATATAGCTGTGTATATAGTCGAAGTCTGTTGACTTTATATAATAGAAATGTTTGACTGACATTTGCTCTAAATTTGTTTATTTGTTTGTGTTTTTTTTTTTTGTCTGTAACTTGTGGCAACCAGCGAAGCAATTTAATAAATACCAGAACTTTGGAACGTGGCTGAGAACAATCGATATTATCAATTGATAGTCTACAAGTCGAAGAAGAATATGAAACGGAGAAGAAACAATGTGCAGTAAAAGTAAAACAACGCAAACTGTGAAAGAAAGAAAATACAATCAATTGTTTACATAATGTGGGAGACTCTGTGACAAAGAATACGTAACGTACACTACAAAAAACAGAACCATCTTGTACAAAAAATTGGAAAATATAGGGATAAAATATATTGTTATAGTTTATGTATAAGATATTGAAAATAATTTTATCTAACTTAACAAATAAGTGTTTTTTTCTCCCCAAGATATAATAATAAAACTAAAGACACTAAAGAGATTTAGGCGTTATCTATAGTTCGATGGTTTTTCAGATTGAACTAAATAGAATAAAAATACCTTTATAAATATATTTTAATATAAAGTAACACTAATAATAACATCTGACCTATAAATAAAAGATACTCTTAATCGTGCTAGCAAAAACCAACAGTATTTTTCTATATGTAGAAACTTGGATATTGTCTGTTTAGTTCCCATTGATAGGCCAATTGGACATCGTTTGGCAACGTGCGTTGAATAGACAATCGAATGAACAACAAAAACAAAAAATAGGTGCAATTATTGTGCCAAGTGTTGTATATACAGACACATACATATATACATCTGTATATCTTTATATATGTATATATATTTATATGTAGGTAATGTAATGTAATGTAATTAGTGAAGGTTTTGCAGCGTCAAAATGTAATTTGCGCTTGTGAAATGTGTCTGGGGACTTGGACCTGGGTGTCAAACGTGACCCAAACACCCCGTAGAAGCCTCCCCTACCCCTAAAATGCCCCTCTGCCCCTACCATAAGGCAAAAACTACCCCAACTTTGCGCCAGGCCCAACCGAAAAAACCTGCCAAATGCAAAAAAAAAAAAACAAAAAAAAAACTGACCAAGTCATTAGTTTTCACTGCGCGCTGCGCTAATGAACCCGGATATATACGTATATCGGATATATAGCTATATATAACACTCTATATATAAAATATATACTTATAAGTGTACATGTGTAAGGTTTATATAAAGTAAACACATGTACATACATTTGTATGCCACGCACTTCGCATCGAACTGGAATAACAAATTCGTATATTGAATCTAAATTTGAATTCGAATCTAAATTTGAATTTGAATCTAAATTTGAATATGAAATAGAAATATAAATTGATATTGAAATTTAATTCAAATGCATTTCAAAGGCGTCGCAATGCAAAAGGTTGGAAATAATTGATAGACCTTATAAAACAAGGTTCTCATTTTGTTTTGCTTGCGTTTCAAAATATTTTTAACCAAATTCTTGGCACTTAATGAGCCAATATAAAAAAACAACAAGAGCAACAAATGTCATAAGCAGGCGTAAAACAAAGGATAGAACGAACTGCTAATACCCTGTAATGGCGAGTGGGCCGTTAGCCCAAACAAAGGTATTTGCAAATCGATTTTTATCGATAGATTAGAAAAAATGGATAGTTTTTCTTAGAATAGAATCAAATTGTAAGTTGAAAGGGTGAAAACCGATTCTTATCGATATGTTGAAAGTAAGAAGTACTTCGATTAGCATATATATTCACTTTCATTTATCACTAGTTCGAAAACTACAGTCTATTTTTATCGATCTTTGTCAAAAGCCAAGCAGCCACCGTATGGTACCGTTACGTTATAGTCTCCAGAGTAAACCTTGAATTAAGTATACGTATATATACATATATACGATGTAATGTCGCATATATCTCCTGCTGTTAGTTATATTCATTTAAAAAAAAAAAAAACATTTTTATACCCCTTTTAAGCATTCTTAATGGGTACGCGGAATAAATATATATATAAAAAAAATAGAAATGTTCACACTCACACACACTCGCATAATTTTAACGAGCTACACATCGCGCAAACTTTTCAGCGCCATATGCTACAATTGCAAATGGTATGTGTGTGTATGCGTGTGTGTGTGTGTGGGTGTGGCAGTGCCTGCCACTTGTGGGTGGGGGTAGCCAGTAGGTTAGAGCTAGCTCAGTAACAGGGGAAGGTTGAGGAGGGGAGGGGCGTGTCTTATTGGGCGTGACATTTACCTTTGCATTGCTGTACGATGCCGCTGCGGCAGAAGCAGCTGCTGCTGATGTTGAGGCAGATGAGTCGAGCCAATTTTCCGGTTTCATTTAAAAATCTGTTGCGGGCGGCACAAACCGCACAAAAATGTTGCACAAAAAAAGAGTTACGAAAAATTTCAAGTGAGGCCGTTGGGGGGCGCTGTGACAACTTCTTGAATTGCACTTGCACTGACTGCTGTTTCTCTTGCTGTTGTTGTTGTAGTTGTACTTGTTGTCTTGATTTGCACACTGCACATACACACTTACACACGCACGCACTCACGACACACAACGATAAATATATGTATGTATGTATATGTATAACACACGAAACTCTTCGCGCTTCTCTTTTATTTTCTATACGAATAAACTTTGTTGTTTTCTTCTATTTTACTTAAACGCTTTTTGGCACACACGCACACAGCTGCACTTTAATGTAAAGCGGCCTCTGGCGGCCCAACATATGTTAGATTTAACGGCAGTTGATAGAGAGAAGCTTCTGCTGCAATTGTTGCTGTAGCTGTAGCTGTAGCTGTTATTATCGTTGTTGTTGTTGTTGTTGTTGCTCTAGCAAACATATGTTTGGTCAGCCTGGCCCGTACGCAGCTTTGCAAGGGTCGCAGTGACGAAAGCAACGCTCAATATAGAGATAGAGAGAGAGTGAGAGTGTGGGCAAGCAGCAGGAGTATGCAGAAGACGAAATTGTCCAGTTACGAGGTAACGGTTAGCCAAGCTCTCGAATGTTCTCGACTCGATTTAAGCGCTGGTGGTCGTCTCTTCACTTCTTCTTCTACTTCTAGTTCTTGTGTTAACTGTTGATGGGGTCGTCTGTTTTCTACGCAAACTTCGCTGCTGGAACTATCGATCTCGTATTGTTGCTTACTTATGCTTTTCTACAAATACAACATATGTGTGTGTATATATGTATATACATATGTTTAATTCTCACTCTATATGTATATGCGTAATTTTTTATTGTTTTTGTTGTTGTTGTTGTCGCTGTATTATAAATTCTTTTTATTTTCTTTTAAATTTATTTTTGTTTGTTTGTGCGGCTCCGCTGTGGACTTGTTGGGGCTTTCGTGCGCGGTCACTCTCGTTGAACGACTGAATTCAACGGCAATCGCTGGTGGCATGAAACTTGACTACGCGGTAACCAAGCAAACGGCAATTGAGTGAAAACGCAGCCGCCGAGGCAGAGGCAGCGGCGGCAGCAACATACGCGGTCGCAACAGCAAAGCTCTCAAAAGCACAAGCGCGACTCTTAAAATTGAGTGAAAAGCAAAACAAAAAAGAGACAAAAAAAACTTGTCAAGCATTGCGGTTGCTGCTGATCCCATTCGAAAGTTTAATTATATTTGCGCCACCGACACTAGTTGCTATGCTGCTATGGTTGTTGTTGGTGTTGTTGTTGTTGTTGTTGTTGTTGCTGGTGCTGCTGCTATTTGGATTTTCGAAACCGGCAAGGCGTAAACAACAACATCACCAGCAGTAGCAGCGTCTGCGACGTCGCTGCGTTCGATCAGCAGCAGCAAAGAAGCAACAAATTGTACGCGCTTATTGTTATGGTGCTCTACGTATTGGTGTTGGTGCGTTTGGCAGCAGTAGCAGAATTACGTCAGATATGTATGCTCACACACACGCACACACATACGTAAGCTGCAGAGCTTTGCACTTAAAGTTTTCTTATACGAATTTCGTACGCCGTTCTTTTTTTCAATTCATGCGCGACCAAAGGCGAAGCGACCCAAGCACATATACACACTCACAGACACAACGCACACATACACATACACATACTTTGGCGTATGCCTAGTTAGGCGCTCACAAAATAAAAGCTGCACCGGCGACGGCGACGCCAAAAATCAACAAAAATGCGAGCGAAAACAAAAATTAAATTAATTAGAAATAAATATTGTGCACACGCACGCACACACGCGCGCACAGAATACGTATGTGTGTGAGTGTGTCTGTGTGCGTAATTAATGCAATTCACTTTAAAGCGTATCGAAATGGCAGCCCCAAAAAAAACACCAACAACAGCAAGCAGTAGTGCAAAAGCAACTGTAAAAATTGTAAATGAAACAGTTTTTTTTTGTTTATTGTTTTTCTTGGCGTTTTTTGTTGATTTTGTACAATTTTGTCGCCTGCACCAATATCGTTTTTTTCTTTTGTTCACGTTTATTTTTGGCATTGTTTATTTGCATAGATTGCAATCAGTTAAGAATATTTATTTATAATTTGATTTTGATTTAGTCCTATACATATCTTTTAAGTCGCAAGGGAAACAAATTTAAAATATCGCGTATACGCAGCGTTAAACGCGCTTCATTAAATGCAAACGCACACGCATACAGACAGACACACATGTACACAAGCGCTACTCTTCGCGTATTAAATATAAGTTTACATATGCAAATATAAAAAAAAAATATATTAAGGGTATCCCTGCGAATTAATTAAATATACGCAAGCTTAATAAAATTAAACTTAAAATGAGTTTAATTAAATTAATAAATAATATTTTTTTTCATATATGATATTGTATATTATATTCGAACATTCTTGTACCATTAAATAGGGAACATCCCGCATAATTTATGTTTAAAATTCATTGGATTTCATTTTTCTGCTCAAAAGTTGTTTTTAATTATTTGCCATGGCAATCCGCTATTTAATTAGTTAAATATTTTGTTTGGTGACATTGACTAATTTATCCAACTATTCATTTAATATAATTAAGATATACATACATATATACATAAATATATTTATATAGATTGTAGACTGGTCGAGAATGTGTCTATAATCAAAAAGTCAAAGTCAATGGCAATGAAAAAATAAACATTGTAAATTGTATTAAATTGCTAACGTATTCAATAACTTGGCTAAAAGACTGAAGCCAACAATTTGATGTAATTAGTGTGTGCAGCTAATTTTGATTGCTGCTTGACTGATTGAATGATTGAACGATTGACTGATTGGTTCATTAGCGTAGTACGTGAACTTATTTTTGATAAGCTTGGGGCTCAGATTTTGGCATTGGGAACCGTTGATGAGTTTTAGGCAAGTAAGTAAAAAAAAGCAAGTATGAAAAATCCAAAAATACGCTTGTGTGCCCGACGAAGAGATACCCTACCAAAATTGATCACTTCTATAGCAAACAGAATGAAAAACAACTACAATACGTACCTACAAAATAGATCGATGTCATTACCATTACCATTACCATTGAATATAGATGGCATTGCCTACAATTGTGCGTACCTAATATAGATCAATGTACCTACAATCGTTCCACTTACAAAATGTACATATAGATCGATGTATTTACAATAGGTTCAATATAAATCAATGTACCACAATGTAAATGTTTAAAAGGTTTTCAACGCTTGTTCAAAGTTGTTTTTATTGTTTATCTTCACTTTTTTTTTTTTATATAGTACACATTTTTATCGGTATTGACTGATTGTAAGGTGTGTAAGGGAAGGTGCATGTATAAAGAATTCTCAAAATACACAATAAAACAATTGGAAAGGCTTTAGTGAAGTTGTCTTTATGCTCAAAAAAGCTTTTGATTTGTTTTATTTAAATATAACTTATTTACCTAAAGTACATACATATATTAAAGACTTACAATCAAAATAATGTACATATATAGTATTTATTAATATAGTAAGTAGCATATATCGCAGACATTGTTGGGCTACTGATAATGCAAAAGTAGTTACAATTAGGGCTCATTTGTACCGTTATATATTTATGAGGCGAGGGAAACCTGCTTATCGAAGTTGTTTGTTTCACCGATACCCTTGACAACAAAAACAGAGTGGGTGCATGTATGTGTGTGTTTGTTGTCTTTGTTGCTAACTAACTATAATTGTTGTTTGGATAATTGCCATTAGGCCGCCTGCATTTGAACACGACACGTGCCAAACAGATTGAATACAAGCATACCCTATATATAGTATAGATTCTAGAGCAAAAGAAACAACCTCTAAGATATTTTTATATTTAAACGCATTCTAAGGCTTAGTTAAGGGCAAAAAGCAAAAGCAAAAGCAAAAATTCCTTTTCGACATGTGACTCGGGGCGTTAACTAAAATTCTATTAATATATAAAAATATTTTATATATGTATATATATATATATAAATTACGTTCTAAACTAAAACTGGAGCTTAAAGAACAGTGGACAACAACAACAAGAACAACGTCTGTTTGTCTTTTCTTGTCTGAGTTGTTGTCTGCGTGTTTTTTGCGCAGAATAAAAAGACCTTGCTTTCGATTTTCAAAAACGCACACACACACACACACACTTTCAGTCGACAGTCACAGTCAGTCGCACACACAAGAAGAAACGTTTAAATTGCTATTTTATGCATCTGAAATCTGACTATGGAACAGCAAACAAACCAAAAGCGCAAATACAAATTTAATATTAAGAAAAATAAAAAACAAACACAGTAAAAAAAGAACAGCAACAACTTTTTTGATAGATACAAAGCAAACTCATTTATAAATTGTAGCAGAGAGCCAAGTCCAAGCCCAAGTCAAGCCAAAAAGTACAGCAGCAACAACAACAATACATCAGCAGACCGACGTCTAAGCCGACATCGGCAGCGCCTGTTTTAAAGTCTCCGTACGCTTCACTGCGCCGATGCCTGCGTCAACGTCGACGCAGGCAGCGCACGTCAGCAGAGAGACGACGACAATCATCGACGTTGTCGCCGTTGTTTGTAGAACTTGTTGGCCAAAATGTTTTAGTTAACATACCCTGTAAACAAACGCGAAAAGGCAAGTAAGCCTTCAAGTATGGTTTAAGATATTAGTTATCGATATTATGAATATCGATTATTTTAGCTGCAAATTAACTATCGATATGCTAAGCTCGTTTGTTATCGAAAACAGTTCGATAGGAGATTGCCAGTTCAATATTATCGATATGCTTAAGATCTTCCTATCGTAACTTAGTGCGAATTAAAATTACAAAAATTACAGGATATTTTTTAAGCTAGTGTCTAAGAAATTTACTTATAATGAATTCGGATTTTAATTGTAGACTTTAACCGCAAGTTTTAAGGCACAGTCTGATACAAACACACAAATTACAGGGTATATAAGCTTGCAGAGCTCTAAATATACTTATATAGTTGTCTAATTATTGATAAAAATAATAGTCACACACATATTTATCAGCAAATGGCAAGCAGCGCAAATTACAGGGTATTTTTAAGTTAAACTCTATAATATTAACAAATTAGCAGCAAATCTATAATTAAAAATTAAAGCTAGCAGCTTTACATTTAAGTTAACAAGCTGCAGTGTACTAACATTCACAAATTAGAGGGTATATTTAAGTTGAGCTCCATAAATATAATTTATGTTGCATTTATATAATACAACTGACATAAAAACGTATCAGCTGATAAGTTGTAATATACCCGCATGCATTACAGGGTAGCGGCTGGTCTAACTTGTGCAGTCGTTGACTTTTAACTTGTCGTTAACTTGGCCGAGTGGCTGTTGTGGTCGATTGGTTCGCTGGCTCGCAGCTTGGAGCTGCTCTTGGTTTGCGCCCTGTTCGGCGGCCTAAGCCAGATTAAAAAAAGACACCTTTCAAGACTGGTTTAGTTATTGACTGCACACACACACACACACACACACGCAGATTAGTTGTATATTTGTGTGTGTGTCTATCTTTGGCTGGGTTCTTGGTTACAGCTCATTTGCTATAAGACTTCTAAAAGGCAGCAACTAAAGACAACAACTAATTCTTAAATGTGTGTGTGTGTGTGTGTTAAGTTGGGTGTTGGCCGCCAGCTGTTGTTGTTGTTGTTGTTGTTATGGCTGCAATTGCCAACAAGTTAGAAGAATGTCGTTTATTGTTGACTGAATGCAAAGTGAATAGCTCAAATGCCTCAACTTAAAAGACTGGCCAAAAGGGAGTGTATCAAAGATGTGTGTGTATGTAAGTGTATATTTGCGTTTGTTTGTTTAGGCCAAGCTTACAGTGAAAGAGCGCCTAGGATTTGGCTAAGAATCAAGAAAAACAGCAGCTGCTGCTGTTTTAACTCTTTTGTTTTTTTTTCTTCTTATTTTTTACTCATTTTGCTTTTTTGTTGGCCTTATGTAAGACACGTTAATTACATTGGCTTTATGCAAGAATTTCAAATTGCAAAAAGTGAAAGTCAACTACAACAACAACAGCAATAAAAATAATGCTCTTATACACACATTACGTATACGCAACGTGAATTGTTTTTGTTTTTGTTTTTTGTTGTTGTGGGCGTTGCTTTTGTTGCAGCTTTTCTTTTTCTTTTGTTTTTGCTTTTCGTTTAACAAGATGCGCATCCTGTATTCCAGACACGTCGTCGCACACACACATACAAATTTACGACCGAAAAGAACGAAAGGCCAGGCAAACGTGCAACAACAACAGCACAAACAACTGCAACAACGACCTTAATTCTGTGGCAGCTTCATCGTTAAGAAACGACTCCAAGGGCAGCGACAATGCTGCCTGCTCTCGAGTTATAAACATACTTAAAGGTAGACCCATGCATATACTCACTTACATACATACACACATATATACTCTATGCAACAGTGCTACACTTAAAGAATTTTAATTAAGACCTAGAAAAATTATTTGTCATCGTTTATAACATAAGCACAAAAAAAAAACTTTCCCTTTTGTTTTATATATATATATATATATATATGAGAGCTACATATATAAGCATAAAGACTTATCATACATACGTAAAAAATATACATAAAGACAAATAAGCCCTTACTTATTGACAATTATTAAAAGAAAAATGAATAATAATAAAGTAAAATTTATATGTTCTCAAATATAAGTATAACAATAGTACAGTTTTATACAACATCCCATGATTCGTATACAGTATAACAATGAAAGAATATAAAAATAGAACAGTTCTTACTACAAACTATAAAAAATTAAAAAGTGTAGTTTAGCATATCATCAAAACTATTTATACTTTAACAGTATAACAGTAGCACAGTTCTTTCTTAGGCATGATAATCACAGATTATGACAGTCTATTCGGTCAGTGTAGCTCTTGTTTCGGCATCTGTGGCAAACGCTCACTTTACAGGCGCATTAGAATGGAACTGGTTGCAGCTGCTGTTGCAGTTTCTGTTGCTGCTGTTGCTGCTGCTGCAGCATTTGGCATCGTATGAATTGTGTCCTAACACTTGGCGCAACGCCTCCGTGGCATGCAGCCTCCGTTAGGCGGCGTTAACGAGCTCGTGCTTGTGGCTGCCACAACAACGCACAAGAATTGCCATGAACCAATTTGATAATACACACAGTTACACACACAGACACGCACAACAATTATTTGCTGCCGTTTTTGAGGCTCGACATAAAATTGAAAGTTGCCTTCAACATTTTGTGGCGCATTTGAAAACTTGGCGAAGCGTGAACACAACTCAACAAACAACAACAACAACAGCAATAAGAAAACGGTAAATTATGCCACATAAGATACAAGACCCATTCCCACCCTCACCCCTTACTTTATAGCTCTCTTAATAAATGGCCGTGAAATTTATGTCCTGTCGCGTTTTTCACATCAAAAACCCAAAAAAAGGGACAACAATACCAAGAATTACAAAAAAAGAAATGATTGAGCGCTACTAATAAATACCCTACACCGAAGTCTTAATTGTATTATCATTATTTTAATAATAAAAAAATAATGGAAAAACATTAATTTGTATCTGGGAATGCAAGTATACGACTAAAACATATTCCATAATTTAAACAATCTCAATTCCTTTCATTTAAATTTTACCATATGGCACTCTTTATGCAGAAAATATATGTCTTAAGTAAGAAGTAAAGTTTTAAATATAAAAATGCATGACTAATAACACCTTATAGTAAGTTAAACACTCTCGTTAGAGCTTTAACTTTAGCATATATAGTTTTTCATGTACTCTCATAAATATATATATAAAATATTAATAAAAAATATGTGTAAAATATCACAATTGAATTAAATATCAATTATAGATCACATATATAGTTCACAAACCAAATTTTAACGGTCTAGCTCTTCTAATACCCAAGTTACGACAATTAGTTTAACATATGGACTACTCTAAATATGAATTTCTTTCACTAAGTTGCACCAACTGTTGATTACAGGGTATATATACATATATACAAACATATGCATATAAACAAACAATACGTCAGAGCTTGGAATCACGGCAACAATTTCCTGTCCCTATTTCAGTGTGTGGGTGGACGAGTGCGAAAACTGTTCGCAAAAATTGTTGATAAGCATTTAATGTTTATCAGCATGAAGCACACACGACACACACACACACACTTGACTTAACTTGATTGAGGGTGCTCCTTATTGCCAGTCTATTTACAAATTGGCATCTAAAAATAGACATCGCTTGCGTAGAACCCGCCTGCATTCGAGTTTTCCACACGAGGCGTGGGCCAAGTGCGCCAACAGTGGCAACGAAAATAGAAAATGGAAAAGCGACAGATGAAAAAACGAGAATAAAAAAAAAAGGAAAAAAGAAAAGTATGCCAAGCAGAGACAAAGACACGCAACGAATTGTGAAATACGCTAACAAAAGCTCACTGTTGCCAAATTAATGAAGAATGAAACTAGTTCATTTGAGCTAATTAATTTATAACTTTTAACAAATTAAAAAAGGAACAAGTTCATTTTCGGAGTTTCAATTGATTGCTGTTACTCGCTTACCGCTTACCAAATGAAAAAACAACTTTATAAATATATAAAAACAAAACAAAATAACAGAACTAAACTGATGAACTAGTTCCACTTTAAAAAGACTTTTTATATTTCACATCCCTCATTCAATTAATACCATAAATTATAAATTATATATTATGTAATTATGCTAAATATAATCTTTGATAAACTAAAATATTTCTTTTTAGCCAATCAAAAATATATTCAAATGATGTTACATTGCAATAGGCCCAAATCGAAAACCAAAAAAAGAAAGAGAAAAAACAAAACACAAAAAACCAAAAAAGAGATATAATATTATTCACGTACGATTTGCATAACGTATTAAAAGTTAACAAAAATTCCAAACAAAATCTATAGACAAATTTTATGCACAGGTAGTTAAATAAACCTGATTTCCAATGGTATATATATATATATATATATTTATATATATACTGGTTCCCAAATGTCGCACTCCGAATGTCACTTAAAAATCTCTTAAAAAGCAGAGCGAAACAATTGTTTCAGATGATTTTTGGCACAATTGGGTATTCCAAATATCGAATTTTTAAAATTAAACATTATCCATTATTTAATTTAATATAAAAATGTACGATTCTAAGATTAGTTTCACTATGAATTTATGCAAGTTCAAAAGTAATACGGAATGGAACCATTGAACTTAACATAAGTCTTAACATGAATCATTTATAATAGAATACCATAAATTGAACCAGTTTAAAAGTTAGTTCTGCACTGAGTTGTTCCAAATCTCTTCTGTTTGGCCATGGAACCAGTACGCAAAGGAGTATTTATAAAATGCCTTGGGAGCTTTAGCTCTCACACAAATACACACACAATCACAATCACACTCACACTCACACTCACAGATAGTAGAAGAGAGAGGGAGAGGAACTGTACACCGAAGCTAACGGAGCTTAAGACGCACAGCGCTCATCGACAGATTCTTGACGCTGACATTTGCTGACGGCCGCTCGTCAGTGAGCAAAGCTCCAATGATGCTTGTTGTAATGAAAAATCGATGAGCCAGCAACAGCTCTGGATCCGGCTTCGGCTTTGGTGCCGGCTTCTTCTCCAGCACCATCCCCAGTTCGATGAGCAAAGCCGCATTGGGCAGCCGACAGGCGCCCACGCCCAACCTCAGACCTCAGATGTCCGATGGAGAAGGAGGAGCCCAGCTGGAATCACACTTGCGGTTAAGTTCACAATTGGGCATATGGGAAGGTGGGTGAATGGCAAATTGGAGCATTGGGAGTTTGAGCTGCATGCATATAAATACATATTTATGTATATATAGCTGCGGCATGTAGCATGTGGCGACGACTGGCGCCTGTTTTAAGGCTTAAGGGCGTGGCGACCACATGGCGACATCCAACAGCCGCACCACCGGAAACATGACATTCAATTAAGCGCAATTTAAGCCAAAAACTACAGCTATGCACTGCGTGGGTGGGGGTTTCCGAATTGTAGGTGGTGGGGGGAGGTTCACAATTCGCCATAAACTAGTTGCTATGACAACAGCAAAATGCCGTTATCTAATCGCAAAGAGCTAACGCAATAAACGGCAAGGATTAGAAATCAGCGATTACCGTTTACCTACATGTTATGGAGCCTGGGTGGGTGGTTGGTTGCGGAAGATTGGTTAACGCCCACGTAAAATCTGGTACAGTGAAAAATTACGCATGCTGACGTCATTGTGAATGAGTCGCGAAGCTTCCAACATGCCGCAAACTGCGTCATTCATTCATTCCCACAAAAATAATGAAAGCACAAACACAATTGTCGTAGGTTTGCGTTTTAGTGCACGAGGGTGGAACCAAAAGCGCGCCTGCTGTACGCTTGCCTGCATTTCATTCATAAAAATTTGGGCAAGAGCGAGAGAGAGTGGGAGTCAATGAGTGAGTGAGTGAGTGAGTGCGTGCTGCTGTCATGCGCTATGCAAATGCCGTATCCTTTGTTGACCTTTGCACAACTCTTGAGTGTAAATAGAATAGAAATAACCGCCCAGTTTGAGTGAAAGCTTAGCACAAGAACTGCGCAGTAAATGCGCTCAAAGATTGGGGGTAGAGAGCGTTAATGTAATGTGGAGGGAGTGCGCAAAAGAGAGCGTTAACATTGGTATGTGTCTGTGTGTGTGTATGCTGCAATGTCAAAGCCAAAGAGCAGAGTCAGTCGGCCAAATGACCTTTAAGGCAACTATTTGACGCCAGTTGCGGTCAGTTCTGGGTTGGGCCGCCACACGAGGACCGCAGCAGCCGCAGCTGCAGCTGCAGCAGCCGCAGCTGCAGCTGCAGCAGCACCAGCAGCAGACACGAAATCCAATCAAACCATATTGTTGCATGCCAATCACCTCATAAACCGTTCAATTTTATGAGCAGCAGCACGTCAACTGCTGTTATCGAGAGTTGACAAAGAGTCTTAACATGGACAGTGAATCCGGGTAGGGGGTGCGAATAGGTACGCAGCAGCAGCAGCAGCAGCACCAGCAGCACCAGCAAAAGCAGCTCGCATTTGATTTCAAGGTTGGAAACTCGAAATGTCAAATTTGCAGATGCGACGCCAAATGCGAATCAAGTTTGCACCTTGGTCGAAAAACGAGACGAAACGTTATGAAAACACATAACGAATCGAAACGAAACGAAATGAAAAACGAAACGAAACAAGTTCCCAAAGAGCATTAGAACAAACAACAGACAAACACATATACATATGTACCACAACAACAATTCATAATGATAATTTAATGATAATAATGATGGTAATGATGATGATGCGCAATCGGTTTCTGGCTTGCATACCAAACCTTTTCGATTACTTGGGAGAGGAGACGGCAAACCGACAAACCCGTATTATAATTTATTGTGTAATGACTGCAATGACTACCCAATAACAACAACAACAATAACGACAACAGAAACTGCGACAATATATGAGGCAAGAATGCCTAAAAGTAAACAATGCAAATGAACAACTCTTACATACCCTACAAAAAGTTAAAATACTTTTTACTACCTAAGAAGCGAATCAATATCAAAGATAATATTCATCACAGCTACTTTACCTTATTAAATATATTAAACCTATTAGCACTCAATAAAATCTTTTACAACCTTATTAGCAAGTAAAATTCCATCGCAAAGTTAATTATCATCAAAATAGGTAGGTTTTTCTTACACTCACACCGCGCATAGCCTATGCTTGTTCACAGTATACAGGGTATCATGAGACAAGTATGTGACGGTGGCAACGGCTGTGGCTGCGGCTGCGACTGCGACTGCTCAATGCAATAAGCAAATCATTTACAAATGTACACAAAAAAAAACCAAAACAAAGCAAAAACACAAAAATGCACAAGCAAATACACAAACAATGTACCGTTGCTTTTCACAGCAGCAGCAACAGCCGCCACCACAAAGAACCGCTTACGAATATGACTTTCAAATAAAGCAAGAAGAAAAAAAAACAAATGCTAAAACAAAAATGAAATTGGAAGTTTCGTGGAAGCTTCATGGAAGCTGCATTGCACTTTCCCAATTATTATGCGTGTTTGTGCGTGTCTGTAGGGCTAGATTTGCTGTAAGCTGTATGGCTGCTGTTACGAATTCTCTGTCACAACCTGTTGAGGCAGGTTAAGAGCGGTGTTAAAGGGGACAGGGGGTTGATTTAAGAGTAGGGTAGGGTAGTAGGAGTTGCCCATGCGCTGCGCTCGTGGTCCACAAAACGCAATTCGAATGGCATAAAATGCAGCTCAGTGTGCCAGTCAGTCACTAAGCGTGTGAGCGAGCGAGCGAGCGAGCGAACGAGCGAATGCAATGAGAGTGAATGAGTGAGTGAGTGAGAGATGAAGCTAAACTAGTCGTCAGTCCGCTTTGCTAGTGGTTCTATGCAGCACTCGTCGCTGCTGCTGCGACTGCTACTGCGACTGCTGTCTCGAAAAAGTGAATGTCCACCAAAAGTCCTTGAAACCTGAAACCGATCTTTCCAGTTTACAAGCTGAGTGCAGTCGCCGCTGCCGTCTCTGCTGCTGCAACTTGTCAGACAACGAACTCGAAACTTGGACCAAGATGCTGATGCGGCTGCTGCTGCTGCGGCTGCTGCTGCTGCTGCTGCTGGTTCAGACCAATCCAATTCAACCTAAAACCAATCCAATCGAATTCTATTTGAGGCAACTGTAATCCTTCAACGAGCACCTGAACAAATTACAAGTTACACACTGAGAGAAATTAGATTGTGAATTAGAATTAAAAGAGAAATTTGCTTTATGATTTCCATTAACTTGATGTCTAAAGATTCTTTTAAGTCAGACTTAACTTACTACTTACAACTAAATAGAAAAGAATACAATCATCTGCTTATAACTAAGAAATCGTTAAGTTATACATATATATATTTCATCAGAAATTAGATAAAGCTTTGAGTACTTGCGCAATATCACAAACCACGTACAGCAACTAAAATTTTTGCACAGTGTATGCAAGCAGCTACTTGTCAAGAATTTGGGTTGCTTTGGGGTGCGGTTCAAGTTGTCGGCGCATAAATTATTTAAGAATATATATAGAGATATATATTATAAATATTATAACCCAGTAACAAAATAAAGAGTTCACAAACATCCTTCTTTAACCGGATTTGTGGGTCACAATTGAAAGTAGAACTTTATATACAATATAAATATAAGATATATACATATATCAAATGTTGTATCAAGCACAAAAAACCAGGCGTAATGCGATTACAAAACACCCAAAAAAAAAAATAAAGAAAAAATAACCAAATAAAAATAAAATAAAGCAAAAGCGAAACAATTAACCGAACGGGTCGAGTTTTCAAAATTTTGTCTTTGTATCTGTGTTCAATTTAACGAGCGTTACAGATAAATCAAAGCTCTGTTGTATCTTTTATTTTTGCCTTTTTATCTTTTTGTATTGACCAAAAAGCTGAAACCGAAAGCTGGGGCGCAGCCACCTGCATAAGATTGACATTGAAGCCGTTTTACCTACTCGATTGTATTTTTACCTATATTTGAGGTATCTTTTTTATAATACACACGAATTGCATCTAATTTGCTGAAATGGGGTATATTGATTGAATGAAAGAGTAGGTAACAGACAGAAAGAGGACGTGCACTGTATCTTCTAGTCGATCTGTCAAGAAATTGAAGGAATCTTTTAGAGATTAACTTTGTAAACAAAAAAAGGTTTGATTTTAACTGCAAAACAATTCAAATTTCTAACCCAACATTGAACTTAGGGTATCTTCCAGTCGATCACTCCTATATTA
This sequence comes from Drosophila pseudotalamancana, assembly GCA_037075185.1. Lineage (NCBI taxonomy): Eukaryota > Metazoa > Arthropoda > Insecta > Diptera > Drosophilidae > Drosophila > Drosophila pseudotalamancana. Next base: position 114,439 of record JBAMCK010000607.1, on the reverse strand, counting down.
ATAATTCTCAATTCTTTATAAGTATTTTATAAGACCAAACCTACAAGTGTCGCTTTTTTTCTATAGTTTTGCCTTTCATTTCTTGCAATTGGCGTTTTAATTTGCTCGATAGCTGCATACCTGCCTTCATCTACATAGACACACACAGTTCCACATGCAGGCAAATTTAATCAGCTTATAATAAAAAATACTGCGTTCCAATTTATAATTCGTTATAATTTCAATAGATTTGCAAATTGTAATCGATATTAAAATATATGAAAATATATATATGTATAGTAGATATAATTTATATGGATTGGGAGTAGTTACATAAGAAGGAAACTTTCAGGGGTATGTCTCGCTTTTTTTATATTCTATAACTTTTATTCTATATATATATATCAATCCTTTTCTTATATAAATACATCATTTACATTCATCTCTTTTTCTCTCTCTTAATCTCTACCTTTGCTTCTCTATATCTCTGTCGATTCTATTTCTGTGTCTATTTCAATATCGCTGTATATTTTTTAATTAACCTGATGAAAGCGCTGATAACTATAATAATTAAGCTTATCTTTATGCCACTTCCATTAGCTCTCACTCCCAAGCAATCCAGTTTAAGAGTTAGAGACTCGAGATAAAAGTTGCTAAGCCGACAAAAGTTTATTTTAAAAACCAGTTAAGAACCGTTGGCAGCTGCTTTTATAGCTTTTCTCTTTCACTTTCGTTAATAGATCTTATCTATATATATCCATGTAGATCTTCTAATTCATTCAACTATCGTACAGTTCAATTAACTATAATTTTATCTTTTATACCTAATTTTTAATATATGTATATAAATTGTTTCTCTTAAAGAGAGTTCCTTAAACTAAATGCCAATAATTAATTATAATTTGTTTATTTTTATTTTTACCTTTCGTTTTGTTGTTTGTTTACCTTTCAACATTAAAAAAAAAACCAATTAGAAGACTGAAATGCCTTTAAGTCAGGCACTTAACTGGGAAATACCGACAATAAAGTAAACCTTAATTACTTCACACTCAAACATGGTATGCGATCTCCCCTCTCTTTCTTTCTCTTTCTTTTACGCAGCACACTCCAGTGGTCTTTGGGTGCTGTCGTAACCCTAGCCTAAATAACTCTACGAAACTATCCATTAATATGGCAAAAGTTTTGCCATTTGGGCATTGAGGAAAGAAGCCGCAAATACTAAAAAAAAAACATAAGCAACAAATAATTAATAAATAACAACGCACAATTAGACACAGATATGCAGATATATAAGTATACATATATGTATATACTTATACATATATAATCTGAGTAAAGTGTTTAAGATGAGTGATAATTGTTAAAGAGACGTTGACAGCTTCCGAGAAATGATCCAAACAAACAAATTATCTACAAATGAACCTTGACCGAATTATTAATACTCTCCAAATTATTTTGAATTATCGATATTTGTCAGTAAATATATCTATATTGTCTGGAAGCGAAAAATTAACATATTTCTAATTCTAATAATCTCATAGTTCCCAAAGGTTATACCATGTATACCCATATATAATCCAGAAATTTAATGTCAAGTTGTATAACATAGCGAAAGGAACTGATTTATGAAGTAGATTGCAAATACTGCTGACAGTTATTGCAGTGTATAAACACATCTATAAGACAGTAATAAATCTATATGTGTGTGCAAAACGACCTTGCCGAAGGCAATCGTTTGAACTTTTCCAACTCTTTTATTTCAGTTATTTTCTTGTTCAGCTCTTTTTGAAAGCTTCGCAATAAAAGAATTAGCGGCGCTAAATGCGCAACCGTAACAGAAAAACCGCTAAAAACATCACTAAAAAAATGCTAAAAAAAATGGTTGATTTTTTAGCCTCTGGGTATTACCTATGTGGAGGTTTTGTTCAATGAAAGAGCGACTTAACACACGAAGCGGAACAAGTCAAATAATTTAGAGTAAATGCGTCATTCATAAGTGGATGATACGGACCTACAGATACATCTGTTTACATGTGTATGCAACTTATAGATACATTTGTATCTTATAGATACATCTACAATAGATGCTCGAAATCCATTCAACATCCGCATTCTACATGGAGCTACAACAAAAAAGTTTTTTTGATTAATAGTTTTGCCTGAAGTTTTATTTCAATGTTAATTGAAGTTGCGATTCGTGGCACGTGATTCGAAAGAGAAAGAAAACGAGAGAGAGAGAGAGAGAGAGAGAGAGAGAGAGAGAGAGAGAGAAAGAGAGACGAAGAGAGATAGCTATGAGTCAGTTAGTTAAAATAGAGCTGACTTTAAGCCTCGTCTCGAACTCTTATTAAATCACTTATTAAGCGATTCGTTGAAAATTGAGTTGCAGAATTTCTATTGATAATTATATAAAAACAAAAAAGTTAATAACAAAAAACTAAGTTTAAATTCAAAATCTAAGCTGACAACTCGACATGTGTAGCTGTCACTTTTGAAACTGTTGCTGTACATATATAAAAAAAATAAATATATATATGTATATATGTCTATATATGTATACATAGCAAGCAGATCTTCTAGCACACTCATCAAAGAAATGACGTTTAACAATTAAATAAACACAACTACGTTAATTGTTTGATCTGTTAAATAATTCTGTATATTTGTAATGTAAGCTTCCTTGGTATTAGTGAGCTTTTGCTTTATAAGATTTTTATATACTATTTTAAATAGATAGATTCCATTAATAAGTGAGCTTTTGCTCTTTGTACAAATACAATAATTGATGAAGTAAACAGAGGAATAAATAAATAAATATTATCAATGAAGTCTCAGCTGTTATTTGGCCGGCACAACTGTACAAAAAACTAACCCAGTTTAAAGCGTAAACAATAATACAAAAAAAACAATGAATAATGTATAATAAACAATAAATAATAAATAATTTAGACACATTTGCCTTGTCATAATCGTTTTTTAAATTGGCTTCAATTAATTTTAAATATAGTGTTTACGAATTTCGAAGTTGCGACGTTTCCAATTCGTTTTTTCTGCAAGTCAGAGCCCAACAAAAAAAATAATAATAATAACAAACTGGCCAAAACAAAATAAAAAACAAGCCCACATATGTACATATGTATGTATTATTATACCATTCGATTTAACCTTTAGAACTAAAAAAAAACTTAAAAATTCCATTTTTCGATTGTTTATGAGAAGGAAGAATTCAACAAAACAAAAAAATATTGAAAAAAATTTCATAATTAGCGGAAGTAACTTTTTTCTTTTTTTCACGCATCGCAAAATGCGACATTTTTGTATTCTTTTTACAATTTTTTTTTTACCCATTGACAATAGATAAAATGGAGAAGTTTATCAGCTGTCTGCTTCATAATTAGACGCAATATTTTCTTTTTTTTTCGGCATCTGTTTTGGAGGCGACATTTCTTGGAATTTCGGTTAACAAATTACACTCGGCAGCAAATTTTATACCCTAATAGAATTCTTATCAGCGTAAAAAAACAAAAACAAAAATAGAAACCACAAAAAAATAACTTTACAATTAGTTTGGACAGCAACAAAAGGAGCCAAAAAAAAAAAACGACAACAAAAAACAACTATTTGACTTTAACTTTTAACTATGAAGACATGATAAGCCAACTGCACTGATAAGTCAGCCAATGAACCTCTCTTTCTCTCTCTCTCTGTCTCTCTCGCTTTCGCTATTTCTAGAACTAATCAAAATTGTAGCAAAGAAAATGGAAAAGCGGCGATAAGCTGCGGCTGAAAGCATTTATAAATGCCAAAGTCAATTACAATGAACCGGACTTTGCTGAAGGCAAATCAGCTTATGTAAGCAAACTGCAATGACACTTGCTGAAAGGCGAAGCTCTAATTTAAGCCTCAGTGTAGACTTTGAATGCGAGTACAGCTGATTGTAAACTGCTTCCCATTTACAAGTAACAAAATTACATTTTATAAAAGCTTTAATGTGCTTTGAAAGCTCCTTCCTAATTCTCTATTTACACTTCATTCTTTCATCTATCCAATCTTCCTCTCTCTCTATTAAATTAACTTCCACATCTCTTGTTTTTCATAGTACTCTATCTCTCTCATGCCTATTACATATCTCTCACTCCTATCTTCTGCATATCTTTCGTGTTCTTTCAACTCGTTTTCATTTTACTCTGTCTATTGAATACTTTACTTTACCGAACAACAACTGAATTTTAGAATTTATGTGAGTGAATGAAAGCAAAATAAAAAAAAAAAAGATAAGTAAAAGGTAATGTTGTATCTCAAATGACAAGTGGCAAAAAATGTTTAATTTGACAAATGCGGTCAAATGTTTAATTTGACATTAGCTAAACAGTAACGGTAATAGTAGTGTACTATACTACTATAGTGTACTATAATTAGAAAAGAATAGGACAAATAGTTAAATAGTGGACTTTTTCTCATCCCTATGTCACCCCTCTCTTTATTTATATTTTCCTTTCGTTCTATCAAACTTATCTCTTTTCTTTCTATCCCCTTCTTTTCATGTATCGATATCTTTGCACTGTTGCACAGTGTTGGAAAGCACACCTTTTCGCCATCTTTGAAGCACCGGCGTTTGTCAAGAGGCGAGGTATTTAATACCCTACAAGTGCCACTTGTGACTGGTGTCATTTAACCACATTATAAGCCCGGCTTAATGGAACGATACAAGCGCTCGTTTTGGCCACTTGGATTAAATGTCAGACCCAAAGCCGGCTAAAACAAAAAAAAAAAGCAGCCGTGCATAAAATGTTAAATGTCTCTTTAAATACCAATCGAAGCGCCTCTTTCGGCGGCTTCAATTTTGAAAGTTTGTGCATAATTATTAAACATAAGAAACAAGACAAAAAAAAAAAAAACGCATTTTTTAACAATTTACCAATTTGCTAAAATAAATAATAAAAAAAAAAGAATATACATACATATATACGTATATACAACATTTATATATAAATGAGAAATACATTTGCGGCCTTCTCGCCTCTGCTCTGTGGCCAAACTTGCAACAGCAACCACTTGCCACAACAACAACAAAATGTGGATTGCAAGTCAAGCTTCAGATTAGGCGAAAAAATTTGAAAGGTGCACACACGAATGCATTGCAAACATTTTGAACAAAGAACTACAACAACTTTGTCTGTCTGTTTGTCTTTTTGTCTTGCTGTCTGTTTTTTTTTTTTTTTGTTTTTCTTTAACACAAACATAGACAAACAACATCGTCAACAGCAACAGAAACAACAACAATAATAAAAACATTGCGCTGTTGCATGCCTTGAATACATTTGTTGCTATGTGATTAAATTTAATGCTTAAGTAGGTATTCACATCCTTATTGATGAGTATTTCAGCTTGAATAACAATCGATTACGCTCGAGCAATCGATTATTTAGTTATTTATGCCAGTTGATTGCAATTTTAAAATATACTTAACTAAATGGGGAGAACAATTTGGAGCAGGTTTTCGACTTATCCCTAAAACATATTTTTAAAAAATGAAAAATATATTTAAGCCACTAATTTCAAACTTCTTTAATTTTAAAATCAAGCGGACACCTTTATAGATAATGTTACTAACCGATAGTTACGTAAGTTCTACTCTAAATAATAAGGCTAGCAAGAATGTAGAATAGTTAGCTAATGAATATGATTGATCAAATGTACTATATAAAAGACAACTTAATTAACAAACGATTCGCAGCGAGCATTAATTAGCATAAAATTATTTTTCAACAAAATACTTATATAATTATAAATATATTATATACATACGCATTTACATAAAAGACAAGAAACAGAGGAAAACTGGTTTAAAGACTATAATTAAAAAAATTAAATTGAAGTACTGGTAAAAGAAATACTCAAGAGAATTCGCTGAACAGAAACCAACAGTTATCTCTCTTAACAGTTATATTTAAAAACAGGTGATAAACAAAACTTAAAACTAGAAAACAACAACATCAATATTAATAATATGATGCAATCTGACAAAGAAGATGATAAATTGTTTAAAAATAATCCAGAGGTTTGCATAATATCTGGTAGGAGAGTCAAGTCAAGTGTTTTAGAAGTGTTTCAAGTGATATATAAATAAAGCTATATTTAAGATTATTAGATTAAGGTAAAGCTCTATATTATGAGATTTGATAAGGTTGAAAGTTAATGAAATTAGTTCTATAATCATTTAAAGTTAAAGTTTTATATTATAATTTGAAGATAAAAATTATAAGATTTGATTATTTATATTTGTTACAGTTTGACTTAAAAAGTTTGTTAAAGTTTACTAGAGGGAAGGCTCAATTTGGCGAAAAGCTATATATAATTATTTCTATATGTGTATATTCTAAGCAATCTGTGAGTGAGGGTCTGGCTCTTATCTCTTCAAAGACCACAAATATTAGGTTTCTTATCAAGACGATTTGTTGCATTCGCATATAATTATTTCATTATTTATATTATATTTATTTGTATTCATTTAATAAAAAAATATTTATTTATACATATAACAACATACAAACATACATATACCTATTTAGTCATATATATATATTGAATTCCATTCATTTACTTCTCTTATCATGACTAAATTATACATTGTTGTATACTCGGGTCAAACTTTGTATCTCTCTCTTTCCGCTACTCTTACATTTTCTTTTGTCTTTCTCTAATGACACTAATTGCGAGTCTTATTGTTGTGCCACATAATGTGGCATGTGTCTCGAATTACACACACATACAAAAAGCTTCTAATTAGCTCAATTTGATCAAAAGGTCAAATTAGGGTTTTGTCTTGGCTGTCTGAAAAGACTTCAATAAGATTATTTCATTAAATTCTTGACAAGCTTTTAAGCAAAGCTTTCAATGAAAGTCGCTTGAAAAAAGTGTAGCCTAGTTTTAGGCAAAATTTAATAAATTTACACTAAAACATTTATTTTGATGCATACTTTGTAAATTGGTGGTGGTATTATAACAAGTCTGAGATGAATAGGTAAGAGCTTACCTCAGAAAGTTATCGATTATTGTAAGTGAGTATATTACTCATTGGTCAATATATTCTTCCATTTTCAAAAAATCAAAATAAAATATCTTTAATTTTGTCATTTTCTTAGTTTGCTTGACCGTAACTTGCCCAAAATATGTACGATTTTCAAAAGCTCTATATTTTTTAACTCGTATAAATCAGCAATATCGATTGGCATTCAAAGATTCAATCAATCAAAAAATTTTAATTTTCACGATTTTTGTAAAAATTACAAGGGGTAGGGTCGCATTTTTTGCCAAAATGGGATTGGTCTCAAAACCAATGAATGAGTACCCTATTCTATTTAACTAAGTTTCCTGATTCTAGAAACATAACTTTTTAAAATCGGACTATATTTACGAGAGTTATGACAATTTAAATATGATGAATATCCCCTATTCCTCAAATGTCTGACTGTACGAACACGTCCACCACGGAACGTACGGAACCTACAGACTTGAAAGTTTGAGCCCACATAAACTAATCATTTAAATTGAACTAAAAACTAATACACTATAAGTTACGTTACTTAAATGGAAATTTGGATATATCCTAAGCTGTTCTCTCCTTCACACTCTCTATTCCTACTCTATTCATACTCGTTTTAATTTGTCGCATGAATAGGGCTTATAAAGAAAATTACCTGTTTAACAATGATTTACTTTGTGGCACCTGTTTAAGACAATGAGCTAGCACCTTTTTTTTCTCTTCAAATAAAAAGCGAGAACAACAAATCGTAAACAATGCCAGAAAAAAGTATTTGTGGAACTTTCTAAGCCACGAACTCAATTTTGGTCAAATTTTAAGTATTTATTTTTCTTATTTTGTTTATTTATATATGCCTGCACGGTTTTGAATTTAGATAAGGAAAAGAACGCAAAGAACGTTCAAAACGTGATAACACAATATCAAAGTCATTATCATTATCATTTTCATAATTAGAATCGTTATCATAATTATTATCATTATGAATATGAATATTATCATGTTTTTCTTTACTTCATTTGTGCTTCTGCCGAAATAAGTTTTTTTTTTTGCATTTCTTTAAAGCAATTTTTGGCCTTGTCAACTAAAAATTTAACGACGCAATATTATTATATAAAAAAAACTAGTAAAACTGCCTTAGTGGTAGTGCACGACTGGCAGATACCCTAAATTGATTCAAAGTATGTATATTACACACTTTATGGAATTGAAGAAGAATCAGTATTTCTACTTTTTTTAATCCCATTCTCTTTCTACTGCTAAAAACCAAACCAATATTCCCTCTTCCAACTAGCCTCAAAAGGTATATTAGGTATATTAATAAGAAAAGCAAATTGTTAACTTTTGTTTTGTAAAGTAATTACGTCTAAAGCTTAGGAAAACATATCTTAAATTCACACACAGCTGTGACTAAAAAAGTAGTGAGAAACAATTCAAAAATAAAGTCTTAAACGCATGACTTTAAAACTATCCCAAATATATACCATAAAAACACAATAAATCAGTTCTAAAAAGCTTATCGACCTTAATTTTCTTTCATCTCTTATCCAAGATGGAAACCTAAAGCTGTTTCAAGTAAGAAATAGACGACATATCTTATCCAAGTTAGAAACCATCAGTTAAGTTAAAGGTATACTATAAACATATATCCGAAATTATATGACTATGACGTACTACTATCTTTTTTATATCGATAACTGAACAAGTTTATAATTTCCAAACCTATTGTTTTCGATATATTATCGATAGCTCTGTAAAAAATGAATATACCCCATATTAATCTAAAAACCTGCACTTCAGATAAACAAATCACAAACAATCTGCAAAATAACAAGGAAAATAAACAGCAACGTAAACAATAAATAAATAAATTAAAAATAAGTTATAAAAAGAAACACATTGCCAAGTTCGGGGACGTCATAAATAGTATGGTATTTATATAAGAGGTATAATATATTAAAAAGATGTTGATTGCACAAAAGTGTGAAAAGTAAATATAAAATAAGAAATTAATGCTTTAGAAAAGAGTGTAGTAGACTATAAGGTACCCAGCAAAACCTTTAAAGAAAAAAGTTTAGAATAACAAAATATCTACATAAAAGATTTGTATATAAATTGTACATCTTTCCAAAAATATAATATAGATAAAAACCAATTCGGAAACTTATAATGTAAAAAATATTTTCCTTCGAATATAAATGTCTGGTATTCATGAAACTATCAAATTTGTTGTCCTAAAGCTCGTCAATAGATTATATTTTGTTTAACCGGGCATTATAATTAAGAATCCAAGTGTTTTTTAAGCCCTAACGCAGCTGTGCGTTAAATTTAATGAGTGAAATGTTAGAACTGGGTTTTTTTTTAATATTTTTTTTCATTGAGGCTGTCGAGCGAAAAGAATAAAAAACACCAGCAAAAATTCGAAATTAAAACAAATCATTTCTGTATAGTAAAAAGTATGGGAGATAGACATAGGCATACACATCTGTGTATACATACATGCATATAGTACAATCGATTGAAGTCGCTCGATTGACGTAATCAACAAGTATTTCAATATTTGCAAAGCCTACCTAATGTCTACGCCTTTGTTTTCTTTCTTTCCTTTTTTTTTTTTAATAATACCTTTTTTATACAAGTTGTGTTTTACTGATAACGTGAATCTTTCTTCATAGCTAAGATTTAAAAAAAAAAAATCCCCTTCATAAGAATACTGGGAAATATACATATCTAAGTTTCGCATAGTTTTTTTTTTTTTTTGTGAAGGTTTAAACACTTTTTATAATACAGTATAGTATAGCAAAATATTTAATACTGCATAAAATATAATTTTGTATATAGTATGCTATATAGTGTCATTTATTTTTGTTTTTATGGCAACAAGTGTTACCTGTTTATCTTATCTGAACGTCAGTTCATTTCCGCTGCCCAGTTGATCAACATTTGCCACGTGTTCTACATCGTCGACCCACTGTACCTCGCAAGCTGTGTTCAACGCACGAGCGAAAATGAACAGAAGAGTGTAAGCGTAAGAGAATGTAGAGCGGGTAATAGAAGAGAGTAGGAGAGTATGCACTAATACAATAATAACAGAGATCGAACTCAAGTGATTCATGAAATTCGTAATATAAAATAAGAGTAAACCCAAAAATAAATACAAATTAATAATAGTCGAGTATTTGGTAAACAAGACTAGAAAATAATGTCAGGTAAATAGGGTGTGAAGATTGTTTAGAAAGCATTTAAAGCATTTAAACACTTTTTATAATACAATATAGTATAGCAAAATATTTAATACTGCATAAAATATAATTTTGTGTATAGTATGCTATATAGTGTCATTTATTTTTGTTTTTATGGCAACAAGTGTTACCTGTTTATCTTATCTGAACGTCAATTCATTTTCGTTGCCCAGTTGATCAACATTTGCCACGTGTTCTACATCGTCGACCCACTGTACCGCGCAAGCTGTGTTCAACGCACGAGCGACAATGAACAGAAGAGTGTAAGCGTAAGAGAATGTAGAGCGGGTAATAGAAGAGAGTAGGAGAGTATGCACTAATGCAATAATAACAGAGATCGAACTCAAGTGATTCATGAAATTCGTTATAAAAAATAAGAGAAAATCCGAAAATAAATACAAATTAATAATAGTCGAGTATTTGGTAAACAAGACTAGAAAATAATGTCAGGTAAATAGGGGGTGCAGATTGTTTGGAAAGCATTTTTGAAGGTTAATTTTTGTTTAGATCTCAACTTCTTGCGACAGTTGTTTAAACTATATTTCCTAATTCTTACCTATCGACAAGAGTCTGTAAATAGTTAATATGAAAACAAAAATATACATATATTTTATATATTTTTTTTATCTTGCGTTTTTTACTCTCGATCTTCTTTTTAAATCTATCCCCACAAAGTGGCAAAACAAGTTTCCCTTTTCGCATACATTTAGAACTAGTTTCCTGTCTTTAAGGTAATCAAACAGCCCAAGCAACAACGATTTTAAACTGACGCACATGCTTATATATAATAAAGAAGAGAATCAGCTCATATCATATTATATACATATATTTTTTTTTTGGTCTATACTATTTTTCCACATATGCAGATTTGTAGGAGCCTGCATAATTAGCATAAATAAACTATGTCGTACTATTATGTCGGATAGCGTCTAATTTGTAGTTTCTTAATTTATATATATATATATATATATATATATATTTATGTGTATATGTATATATCATCTCTTTGCAACGGACACAACACATGCCGTTTGGTTTTCGATTTATTCAAAATATTCCAAGGCTTTGCAATTTCCGCATTGAAGAAAATATCTATCAATCCAAAACCGATTTGTCAAAATCGACATACAAAATGTTAGATCAAAGCAACAACATAAGATGCAACAGTTGGCATGATCGAAGTTTTAATACCCATTATATAAATATGACATTTTATTAAGATATCTATACAATCTCTTATGATATAGTAACCCAATCTAAACGAACTTAATTTATATACTTAATAGTCAAAATAAGTCGTTCTATTAAATTTCATCAGCATATCTTCAGAGCTGAGTTCGCATAGAACATTCAAAGAAATATTACCTTAATCAACTTGCCTAATCACGCTGATCAAGATGAAGATAAAATATATGAAAAGTTGTTGATCAGGTCCATAAAAGTGATGCAAGATTTAGTTTTCGCGAGATATAGACATAAGATATAATGCGCTCATAACCATCCTAACAAATTGTGTATATATGTATATATAGCCAACAGAACAGCTGTTTCAAATTCATCAATTATTAGAGCAGACTTCGTATAGAACATGTTCATCAAAGTTAGCTAAATCAACTCAGCTGTTAATACTGATCAAGCTTATAATACTTATATCAATATTTCGTTGTACTCTTGGAATATTAATATGTTTAGCAATTCGTATACGTAATAATTGAAATGCACGATCGTTCAGTGGATTGACTTTAGCCTAGTGCAAAATTATATATACATACATACATATATATAATACGTAAAGTGCATTGATAACAAAGCCTTAAGTCTACCAGCGCAAGTAAATAAACAAGCCTCGTAATATCAATTCCAACTAATTATACAATTAAAAAATAAAAAAGTACTAGAAGGGAACTTTCTTGAATAGGTTCTGCTATATAAAGGTAATATGTTACACACAATCTCTTTTTTTTTCTGTGATGCAATCTGCATTGGAAATATATACAGATGACTAATGACAGCAATAACAAGCATATACTCTCTCCCTCACTCTATTAAATATTTTGTCTCTCTCTTTCTCTAGCTCTCAATTTTTTTCCTAGTCTTATCATCTTAACTGCTTTTGCGCCATTAATTAGAACCGCTTCCTTTGGTAGCGCTGATTAGAAAAGACTTCTCGAATATTTATGTGGCAAGCAACAACAAAATCAACAGACAAATGGAAAGTTACGAAAGATTACGCAAAATATTGCCACAATATTCATCATCTGCTAATGAAGATTTTTTACTCAATTCCAATATCTTAGATAGCTGTTATAATTCATAGATCAAGTGATAGTATATCATCTTTATAGAAAGCAAGACGAGTCGTAAAGATAACAAATAAATGTTAAATGCTAAAAATAGTTTACTGCTTATTAGAAGTCTTCTTTATTGGACATTTATCGAAGCTTCAGAAGTTCCATAAGTTATAGCAAATAGATCACTTAAAAGAAACCTCTATTTTAAAAAACTCTCTCATCATAAAAGCTTTCTTAAATAAACTCTTTAATATTTGAATTTGCGCTTTAAGAAAATTCTTTAGATTATAAATACAATCAAAATCTGGTCAAACAAGCAGTTGATAGCTATAAAGATTAAGAAACTGATTGCAGATCGATTTATGAGAAAAATCAACCTCGCACAAGCAAAAAACCTTATGAACAAGTTTAACGAAACTGAACTTTGGGTTATTTTTTAATAGATCAAGAAATAAGAATTTCGTACTCATGCCCATAAAATTTCTGGTTAATATGACTTTAAAATCGTTCAAATCGTTTAAAATCGTTACTTCATTGTATAATATAAACGTATATATAATAGAGTTTAATAAACTCACCTGCATTATAGGATAGGCGACGCGTCCTTTGCCGAATCGTTCGATGATGGTCAATTTGCTGGCGCTGGCGATAACTCCCGCAATGTTCGATGAGGAGAGAACGGGACGCAATGGCTGAACAATGGGCACAAAATCGCGATTGCGTTCCGCAAAAGTGCGATCAAATGAATTACGACGATCGCTCTGCGAGCGTCTATAAGGCACATTGCTGCTGCTGCTGTTGTTGTTGCTGTTGCTGCTATTGTTGTTGCTGCTGTTGCCAAGTGATGCTTTGGTTGCATATTGAGAGACGCCCATATAGGATTTGGATTTACGATATTGCTTGCCTGTGTAAACAATTGCTGCTTCTTGTTGGGGCTGTTGCGGCTGTTGCTGCTGCAGCTCAATGCTACTGTTGTTACTGCTGCTGCTGCTGCTACTATTACTGCTGCCGCTGCTACTGCAAATACTACTGTAGCTGCTACTGCTGGCCTCCGAGCTAGCGCTGCTGCTGGATGCACAGGAAGGCAGCAAGCCGGGCAGCATCGCGGGTTTCAAGCATTTGGCACAGGGCACGGTTAAAGCGGCACTTAACAAATCAACGGAGCTGACTTTGGTAACAATCGCAGTTGCATCTGTTGTTGCAGCTGCCGCTGCTGATGTTGCAATTATCGTGTTGCTGCATTTCTTGTTTAGTTTAGTGCTGCTGCTGTTGTTGCTGCTGCTACTGCTGTTGCTGGCAGCGTCCAATTGGCTGCTGCTGCTGCGCGTTAGCGGCTGAAAGAAAAGTTGCTGCTGCTGCTGCTGTCGCTGCCTGCGCGACTTTTTGCTGTTGCGCTGTTGTTGCTGTTGTTGTTGCTGCTGTTGTGCTTTATTGCTGCCCGCTTTTGCACGCGATGCATTGCTGTTGTTGTTACATTTGTTGTTTACATTTTTGGGCTTCTCGCTGATTTTTATTTGATTGTTGCCGTTGCCATTGCTGTTATTGTTGTTGCTGTTGCTGTTGCTGTTTTTGTTAGTTTGTAGCACCTGTTGTTGCTGCTGATTTTGCTGTTGCTGTTGCTGTTGCTGCTGCGACTTCTCCTGTTGCTGTGTCGCTTGCTTGTCCTTGTCCACCTTCGCCTGTTTGCCTTGGGATTTGTTTACCATTTTCACAACGGTAACGTTGTCGTTACAGTTTAAACTTTCCCAGCCGTTTTTAATGCGTTTGTTTTGTGAATATCGTTTTTATTTTGTTTATAAACTCACTTTTTGTTATTATTTATTTGTTTTTGTTGTTTGTTACTTGTTGTTTGTTTTTCAAATTTGGGATTTTTGTTTTTTGTTTTGTATTTTCGTGTGTTTTCTTTGCGCCCACAAATGTGCTTCTGTGCTTGTTCTATGCGCAATTGGCTTTGGCCGCTGACTCGCTTGACGGGCGCTGCTTCTTTGTTGCTTCTGCTTCGGCGCGCTCTCTTATTGACTCTCACGTTCTCTCTATTTCACGCACACACAATTGAACACGCACGCACTCACACTTGTATACACTTGCACTCTCACGGGCTTTGCTGCTCTGCTTGTTGTTGTTGTTTTGTTTCCTTTTTTTTTGCTGCTGCTTCCAACTTGCTAAAGCTTTCTGTTTTAGTTATTGCCACGTTTGTTGTTGTGAGTTTGTTTTTTGAGTTTTTAAATTGTTATTTCTCTTTTCTTTATTTGCTATTGCCAATTTTTGTTTTTGTTTTTGTTTTTATTTGATTTTTATGGGTTTCTGCCGTTTGGCAGAAATGAGCTTTTGTTGTACCTTTGAAATATTTATAATCACAAAATTCATTAAGTTGCGTCTTTTTGTTGTTTAAGTGGTCGGTGTTGCTGCTGCTGTTGTTGTTGCTGTTGTTGTTGTTGTTTATGTAGTTGTTGTTGCTTGATTTTTCGCTGGCTCTGACGGACGTTTTATTTTCTGCATGCACTTTTTTTACTGCGTCCTCTGTTCTAAATGTTTACCCTATTTATTGCTGTATGTTGAAAGGGACAGAAAATAATAGAAGTTATTTTAGTACAATTGTTTCGTGTTAATTATATATTACACAAAATAACTGTTGTCTGACTATTTGTTTTTCTCTGAACAAGTATATTCCCATTAACCTTGTTGCCGCCGCTTAACACATTTTTGTTTTGCACCTGTCTTCAGTTTTGTGTTTGGAAGGAGGGAAGCACAGCAAACTACGCGGTATGTTTACGCTTTTTTGTTTTTATTTGTTTTTTTTTTTTGTGACTATTTTGCCGTTGTTGTTGTTCTTGTTGTTCCTGCTGCGCAATTTCTATTACTTTCGCGTCCAACCGAACGACAAGAACAGCAACAAAAACAACAACAACAGCATGCCATTTTTGGCGTTCTTCTGCTCACTCTCTTTCTCTCTGTCACTCTTTCACCCACTCTTAATCTCTCGCCCGTCTGTTTTTGATTCTCTGTGGCCCAAAAGATGATGATGTAAGTTTTTTTTAAATGCAAAACTTTACGCACGTACATACATACATGCCATATCAATATATATCTACATAGGCTTGCGCGTATATCTGTGCATACATATGTGTATACCGCTATGTTTATGCATTAATCGTGTATATCTGTGTGTTTGTGTGTAACTTTGCTTGTGTGTTCGTATTCATAATTGATTTTGTTATTGCCTCTGGTAATATGCTTAATTAGTGTGCCATCAAGATATGAACTTCTTACGCCATAAAAAGTGCAATATTTTTACAGAGTAATTGGGGAACCCAAATTTAGGGAAAAACATATGTATGTACAAATACGTAAGCAAGTTTTATTGCTAAGATAGACAGTGTGTATTCAAAATACCCCACAGCAATCAAAAAAACAAACAAGCTTATTAATCAAATCAAAATAAGACGAATGAGTCAACGTTAAATAGGAATATGATCGAAAGTTGGTCTACAATTATTATTACTCATATTATATGTAGATATAACTTAGATAACTACCGAATTGAAACTCAGTTGAAAGAAAAAAAACACTTTACCTCATTGAAGACTGTTGAATATTTGAAATATTTGTCTAATCTCCTTGGTTGGATAACTGGAACTTTAAATAGCTCTTCATGCTGACTCTTGTGTTTAGCATATGATTCGCATTTGGCGATTTGTAAATGGCTGACAAAAGCTGAACAGCTTCAGGGATTGTCCAAGAAATCTCCTCAATCAGAACGGAATTTAAAATTTTTTTGATTACATGCTGTTTAAAGTTACTGAAATGAATATTTTGTCATAAATTGAATTGTGTTAATTGTATTTTTAGCCTGCTATATGAAATTCTTTTTAAATATCTAATTTACTTAGCTATATATAGTTATATACACAATATATAAACATATATACAAATGAACACATCTATATTTGAGACAACGTCGACTTTAATGCCAGAATATCGAAACGTATATAGGAAAGCGTTTAAATTTCCGTCAGGGCCAAGATCCCAAACGCCCTGAAGGTGAATTTTTTCAACCCAAGCCGGAAATGACAGAAACCTCCCAAAAAAATAAAGAGAGACACGTGTGCGAATACCACACATAAAACATATGTGAGAGAGCGAGAGAGCAAATGCCTGCGAGTTAGTTGGGGTGGGCACTTGTAGCATTTCTTTGGCAATCCGAGGCCCGGCAGCGCCATCTACAGCGTGATCACGTAGTCCACATATTGTCAGTTCAATATTTTGATAAAGTTCTTGCGATATTTACCTGGTAAATGGGCGACAAGTCGTGCTTTAACTGTTGCTATCCGAATCCAAGAGATGGAAAACGCGATTTCTGATATTTTCTTTGTTTTGCTTTCTTCGAGACACGTAGGCGATACCGACGAATCGAGCAAAAGAGAGAGACTGTTTTGCAACACGGCCAAAACAGGGACAAAGAACGCCGATGCTGTTGCCGGCGGCTGTAACAGGACTCTAGATGCCGTTAGACCGCTCTCTCGTTTACATGCGAGTGAGTGCAGGGTGGGTGTCTGACAGAGAGTGTCACGAGAAGCGATTGCAGCGTTACTGACCGTTACAGTTGCTCTGACGTTGTTGGTTACGGTTACACGATTACAATCTCGGTTCGTTTGTCTCACGTGTATATGTAACACTAATGTGTATGTATGTATGTATGATTGTACATATGTGGGTATATAGAGCACACATATACGCACGTACTCACACACACATTAATAATCTATTTGTTGAATTTGAAAAGAGCACAGCCACTGTATTAAAATAAGTCGGCAAACATGAAGAATCGATGTATCGACACCGATAGAGGGAGACAACTATAATGGGAGGCAAGAGCGGAAGTAAAAATGCAAATCGATTCTCAGCGACAGCGACAGCGGGAACGGAGTCTAGCAAAGGGCGAACCAGTGTGGAGGCGGCGATCAATCCTTGTAGCCCAAAAAATGTTTGGTGATTAATTTTGTATTGTTTAAATATTACGTGAACGAGCAAGCCAAAAACCGACGAGATGACTGCACTCGCTTTTTTCTGAACTACACTAAAAACTGACAAATAAAACCCTAATTTCTTATATTCTTTTCGTTTATCGCTTTGTTTTTCCTTTTCCTTTTCCAACACACACAAACACAAACGCACAAACGAAACACAACACAGAAACGCGTGTGGTCAAAGCACGCTGCTCGGAAAGCTTCGAGAATGTTGTGGGCGGCAATAGCGCGTTGGCAACTAGTTGGGTTTCAAAAGTTAACAACTCGGTTAAAATATATTCACACACTCACACAAGTTTCGGCTTTCGGCTTTCGGTTTACGACTGTCGATAAATCTCAATCTCCACTTTCAATTGCACATTACAAGCGGGATCGAAAATTGTTAGTCGTTGCTGTTGATTGTTTGTTTGGTCACAGAACTGATCGTTGGTCCAATTATCTGCACAAATGCCGTTACCTATGGTGGTCTCTACTTGAGTGTCGAACATGTGACGAGCAACTGATGGCCGCTGCTTAAGCAAAACTGTATGTTTGTACAAATCGCGGCAGCTACGCGTCGTCGCCTGCGACAATGCACTGTGGGCCAAAGGCAAATGCCATTGGTCAAAATACTTAATTTCTTCCGATTTGTGGCACAAGTCTAAGCTTTATCATAAATATTTTATGAAATTACTTAAACTTAATAGATTTACAAATATATATTAAAACAAAACAAATACATTTTACATGTACTCTAGCTGAAAAGCCAGTTTGATTTCAATTCGACTTATCGATTACATTGTTGATAAACTATTGCCGATTCATCGCACCGTCGGACCACTGTACGACGCCGCCAATTCTAGAGAGCAAGAATTTAAACAAAAGCAAAAACGAAAACGAAAAATAAAAAGTGAGTAGCGAAAAGTTCACAAATAACCTAGTCGCCGGCAGCATATAGCAACAATAACCAAATTTATATATACATACATATGTATCTAAGTATGTATGAATATTTGTATATGAAGCGACCACATTTACATAAGCATGTGTGGTATGTACATGTGTTTGTATATACATTCATAAATACTTTTAAACGTACAGCGATTAAATGCTACAAAATTAAAAACAACAATTAGTTGATTTTTTTTTTGTATTTTACTCTCTCGCTCTCACTCTCACTGTTAGCACCGCCTCATCAGACAGCAGTGGGTCAGTTGTCAGGTGCTTCTTCATTGTTTTGGTGTGTTTTCACTTTTAAGCCCAGTTTGTTGTCGAACAACATGCGGTCGCCATTTCTTGGTGCTGGCAACTCTATGCGTTTGCTCCAATCACATAAATAGTGAACAACAGAGAGAGAGAGCAGAGTGTGAGCTTTTGGCAGCTTTTAATTTGAAGATCATCCAACGCATTTTTGTAATGAAAAACGTTGTTGTTGTTGCTGCTGCCTTTGTTACTGCTTAAAGTCGCAAAGAAATACCGGCCGGCGTCGGCATTGAAATAAATGAGAGTGAGAAAGAGAGAGAGAGTGGGCGCTCGCGCGCCTCAAGAGAAAGCGTCGGCCTTGCGTGTCAGTGCTGCCATTTTTAATTACAATGCTGCCATTCGCTTATATTTTGTTTTTATCTTTCTAATTAGCAAATAAGTGAGGTTAATCATTAACAAAATGCGTTCTTCTTTTTTTTCATATCCGCCATAAACATTCGATGTTACACGTGATACGTAACAAGAGTATAAAATATGTATATACATATTTATGCATGTTTATGTATGTATTTTTGTTTATGTATCTCTTGTAAAAGTGCAATTGTACACTAGCGTGGCATATTTTTGGCTTTGCACAATGCCATCGACTTTTTAAACGCAGCGAATAAACAGAAATAAATAAAAACAAATATATGCACATACAATGTTTAGATTGCCAAAGGCGATGCGTAGTTTTCAACCACGCGCTAAATACAAATATGTTTACATATCTATCTATGTGCATACATATACATATGTATGTCTGTATGTATTTATGTATTTTTTCGAGAAGCGCAGCAAAGCAACCGTTTATATGGTTCAAATGGTTCTAAAATCCAAATTAACAATATTGCAAAAAAAATATTTATTTTTCGTTTAACTTACGGAAATATAGTTATTAAATATGATTTGTATAAGGCTGAAAATAATTTTAACTAATTTACAAAATCACTGGAATAAAATGCGAGACACAGGTGGCGCCAAAAAGAAGTAAAACATATAAACATATAGTAATATAAAATAAAATCAAATATGAATATGTATATATATATATCAATATATATGTAATCCACAACAAATATGCAATTAAATTTGATCAAAATATTTGCACCTAGCGGAAACGTCGCACATAGATGGCGCCAGCAGCGACTAAGCTCAACAGCAGAGTTCCGCCAAATACATTGCTCAGGATCTTGTCCTGCCACTGGCGATTGGCTATGCATTGGCTGTAGGGCATGCTGGTGAAGGATACGCTATTGTAGAGCGGCACCCAGGTCCTGGGAAACATGCGGAATAGCATCGTGTCCAGCCATTTACGGCAGCGAAAGGACCAGCGTTTGGTCAAATCCCGCATCTGCAAAGGATTTGAAGGTGAGTCGTGGATACAATTGGAATTGATAGCAAACGCACCTCCACATAGTTGTACATGGCGAGATCACAAATGGCGTAAGCGTCGCGCCAGCGCGACTCCGTGAACTGGGCGAGTGCCACATCCAGCGGAAGCTGCTGGTTGAGAATCGAATTGAGGAGCGTGAGATCCTCCATGCCGGCGTTCAGGCCCTGGCCATAATACGGCACCATGGCGTGGGCAGCATCGCCCAGAATCAGGGCCTTGTCCGCATAGTGATATGGCTTGCACTTGACGGACATCAGATGTTGTGGCCGGGTCTTGAAGAAGTCCTTGATCAGCTGCTGCTCACCAATCAGAGGCAGTGCGTCCACATAGTGGGTGCGAAAGAACTCCAGAAGCTGCTGATGCGTCTTTATCGAGGCGAACACCTCAAAGGGCATCGAGAGGGTGACAGTAAAGGATTTGTCCTGGTTGGGCAGGGCGATCATCATGAAGGAGTCGCGCGGCCAAATGTGCAGATAGTTCGGTGGCATCTGGAACTCATTGTTCTTTGAGGGTATGCACAGTTCGAGGTAACCCGTTCCTATGTACTCCTGCGAGTAGTTGAAGCCCGGCGTGCGGACCAAATGCTGACGCAGAGCGCTGAATGCTCCATCGCAACCGACAATCAAATCAGCGCTGGCCGAGACCAGCTCCTGCTCCAAAGGTCGCTTGAACTCCATGAGACCCTCCTCAATGTTGGCCGCCGTCAACTTGTGCTCGAAGTGGCAACGGATGTTGGGGAAGGCGTCGCAGGCATTCAGCAGCACCTCGTTCAGCTGCTTCCGGCCCACGGAGTAGAGACACTGCTTTGTGCACGGATCGTAGAGCACAATGCTGGTCCGACCGCGTACATTGTGCAGCATGCGACCGCGCATGGGTATCGCGGTGGCCAGCACCTCCTCCTCCAATCCAACGGCGGCGAGGGCCTTGCGACCGCGCTGCGATAGAGCCAAATTAATGCTGCGTCCCTGCACCAGCTCAGCCGTGCGAATGTCCTCGCGGTACTCGTACACATCCACCTTGTTCCCCATGCGGGCAAAGTTCAAGGCGGCCAAAGAACCAACCTGGAAGAGGTCAAACGTAGAGTTTAATTGACACTCTTAACGGGATTATGTGGCACATTATATGACACTCATCTGACTATATGGATTTTATGAAAAGAAAGAAACGTAAATTTAATATCTAAAGGAAAACGCAATAAAGATTCATTGCAATTTGCAAGCTTGTCGTATAGATGGCGCCGCGCACATGCTAATTGTAAGAATAGAATTGTATTGCATTCGTGTGTAAATAACCAATGCAATAATTACATATGAATATATTTTTTATCTCTGGACTTAACTGACGACACTTCGTATCGCTTATGGAGTATCAGCTAAATGCAGATCCAGCCTTGAGCCATGGTTTGCTCTTTGATAACTCTTCTTTATGGCTTGATGAGTACCAAATATTATTTTTGGGCCAGTTAATCCCGCTGATAAGACCCTAGACAATGTTTATATATACATATATATATAATCTAGCACTTACCAAACCGGCACCCACGATGGCCACCTTTCGCCTTACGGCGGCGGATCCGTTGCCATCGGCGTAGACGTAGCTTTGTTTGTTCTGCGACATTTCGTCTTGGTTTATTTTGTTTATAGAATATGGAATGTGAAATGTGGATTGTGGGTCTGAAAAGTCGGGTAGCTGTGACTGTGACTGTTCGGCTAGCGCGTCAAACGCGTAATGAGATTCAGTTACCAAGTCACAGCTATTATGATAATACGGAAAGACAGTAAATGCTATCTCTCAACTGAGGGGAAGCTCTATAACTGTGTAGCCGCAATTCCCTTCAGTGGGCCAACCTCCAGCCGAGTTTTCACTTTCAGTTTAAAAAAGCCAGTTATCAAAGGGCAATCCAATTTAAAGCAACTTTATCGTCATAAGGTGTGAGCTAAGTTGACATTATCTTACGATTATAATTGCCAACTTATGCCTTGTAGGTCAACACATTGTGCACATTGTGTGCACAATTTATTAAGTTTATTCAGTGAGTTGAAAATTGAATTGAATATTGGATTGCGCACAATTTATTAGGTCATGCATAAACTAGATTCGACAACAATGCACACAAAATATATTGTGTAAAATTTGTATTGTAAATAGTGCTGTTTGCATTGAATCTTATTGAGCACGTTCAAGGTATGTAATTGTGTCAGTAGGACATTTTGCTACAGCTGACCGACTATTTAAATGAGTTTTGTGAAAAAATATACATATGTTCGCAAAAATTTAAAAAACCGTTTGATAACCACTGTTTACTCATATTTGCGTTTGCTTGTTCAGCACTATAAGAGCACTGTTAACTCATATTTTCGTTAGTTTATTGAGCACTGTTAACGCAGATTTGCGCTAATGCCACGCTCTGTGCGTTTACAGCTGATGAGTTAACAGCCTGCTTGAGAACATAGCATTTGTGCACAGTATGCTAGTTGCAAGCGTGGGAGTCAACAGGGTGGACGCGTTTTGGTCACTCTGATCAGAAAACAGCTGATTTTTTGTGCGCGTTTAATGCGAATGGTCAGACGCCATTGTGTACAAAAGTGTGTCGCAGTCGCCAAATAAAAAGAGAAAAAGTGCAAATATTTTATAAATTGCCCAAAAAAAAGTTGGTGTCGTTGTTGTTGTTTATACATTTATAACTCACAGGGAAATTAACCACAAAAGTAAAAAAAAAACACAAATCAAAACAAAATGGTAATAAACTAAAACAAAATAATCGAAATCTAGAAAAACGCTGCGCGAAAATACGCAATTTTAATGGCTTTTCTTCCATTTGCTGAAGCAAAAGATAAAAATGGAAAACATATAATGCCTTAATTGTTATTTATATATTAATAACAATTTGATTTTCGTATTGCAGGGAAATGAATCGTCGCTGCCTATGGAAATGTGCTCGAATTGTAAGTGGATATTTATTATAGTCAATGTCATTTGAATGGAATTTGGCCAGATGCTTATGCATATTCATTTAATTGAAACCACGTAGTGCCACATTCTGAAATTTGTATTTCCGAATGGAATTTAATACAATTCTTTAGACAACAATTACAAAACACTTTTGCATACCGTTATTTGCTTTGCTTAACGTTTGTTTGTCCAGCAGCAGCTGCAGTATTTATTTGCCAATTGGAATATGAGAATTGTGCTACAATGACACTTGTTGTTTTTGAGTGGCGGGTGCCAAGTGGAATATAAATTGGATTTGAGTGCTATTTATTATTGTTAGTTTTTTATTACAATAAGCTCATCTCACAATATGAAACAGTACGAAACAGCCAGTGATTCGCTGGCATTCAAATTGTGCTTGAATAACACTTGTTAAAAATGCGGGCTTATAAATAATACCTAATCTACAATGGTTGAATGACATTTCTTGACTCTTCATACAGTGCTGTTATGTCTGCGATCAGACCGAATCAGCAATATAGAATGATGTGTTTATGTAACAATGTAATGTTATTCACTTGCCATGCAATATTCTTTTACACATTTGTAAACAAGTGTCATTCACATAATGCCTGCATTCAGATTTTAGCCAACAGCCTCTCTATTTATGATTAGCCCATGCACTGCGCTACTGAATATCAATAACATTTTCATTGTCATCTCGCTTTGGGGGGTGGTCTATAAATAAAACGGTCACATTTTTGTAAAGCATAAACAGCACAGGGGGCACAGGGTGAACAGGGTGCACAGTGCGAAGGCGCCCACACACGTGCAGCTTTACTATGGATAGCAAGATAAACAAATAAAATTCTCTCTTACCTATTTGAATAGTCGATGCGGATGAAATTCGTCGATTGGGCAAACGTTTCCGTAAACTTGATTTGGACAATTCCGGAGCACTGAGCGTAGATGAGTTTATGTCGCTGCCGGAACTACAGCAAAATCCGTTGGTGCAGCGCGTCATCGACATCTTCGATGCGGATGGAAACGGGGAGGTGGACTTTAAGGAGTTCATTCAAGGCGTCTCCCAGTTCAGCGTCAAGGGCGATAAATTGTCGAAGCTGCGGTTTGCATTTCGCATCTACGATATGGACAATGACGGTTACATTTCGAACGGCGAATTATTTCAGGTGAGTTTCAAATCAAATAATACACGTAATCAATTATACTATCGAATACTTAAATCAGGTATTGAAAATGATGGTCGGCAACAATTTGAAAGACACGCAACTGCAACAAATTGTGGATAAGACAATCGGATTCGCGGACAAGGACGAGGATGGCAAAATATCCTTCGATGAGTTCTGTTCGGTTGTTGGAAACACGGATATTCATAAAAAGATGGTTGTTGATGTCTAAGAAACTGATGAAAAGAAGGCAAAAGAAAGCAAGAGAAAGAATTAAAAAGGAAAAGAAATGAATAGCTAAAGCAATTGCAACTGCATAGGTTTACCTTTTTCTATATATATATATATATATCTATATATATATAAAACATATTTTTCACTAGTTACTATTTATTTACATTATTTTCTTGTTTTAGTTTTGTTTGTTTTTACCTCTCTTAAATTTAATTGTTTTATATATATATATTAGATTGTTAATAAAGCTGTGCGCAGAGAGAAAAGTTATTTAAATATTCGCACAGCTGCCAATTTGAAAATCACTCGCTTTAACGCTCCTACGAATTAATATCACAATTTTCTAAGAGAAAAACAAAAAAAAAAC
This sequence comes from Drosophila pseudotalamancana, assembly GCA_037075185.1. Classification (NCBI taxonomy): domain Eukaryota; kingdom Metazoa; phylum Arthropoda; class Insecta; order Diptera; family Drosophilidae; genus Drosophila; species Drosophila pseudotalamancana. The sequence continues at coordinate 89,522 of JBAMCK010000607.1, read as the reverse complement.
GTAAAACAAAAACAAATAAAAACAATTTTTTTAAAATTGTATTTCTAAGTCGTAAAGTAAAGTAATAAATAAAAACAAACACAGAAAGAAAGAGAGAGAATAATAATGAATACATACTTCTTAAATATATATATATAGTCATAATTTATTATACAACAACAACAACAACAAAAAATATACACGTCAAGAATTGAAACAAAAGCAAACAAAAATAGTTAAAATTTCAAATTGAAAAAGCAAAAATAAAGCAAAAGTTGAGCGTTTTTTATTCAACATTAACAAATCGAACACAATCTTATACACAAACAATATATATGCATACATATATATATATATATATATTTATTATATATTAATCAAATGAGAGGCCCAAAGAGAAAAGTTGGTCAAGCACAAAATCGAGTGTTCATAAGCTTTAAACTTAAATTTCATGTTCTAACTTTGTGCATGGATGTGTGTATGTGTATGTGTATGTGTGATATATCTGTTTACAAAACTCTCTCTTAAAAACTTAACTTTTGTATGTGCTATACTTCGATTTTGTTATTTACTACTTAATTCTCCTGTGATTTGGCCAAAAACAAAATCTAAAAACTCCGCTAGCCTCTATTAAATATATTTATATATATATACTATACCTATACCTATATATATATATATATACTCTTTATGAAACTCTAATTAATGGAGCTTTTAAATACACATACAAAAATCTAACTGTGCTATGTTCTTAACTCTTTTTTACTAAAAACCAACAAAATTGTTAAATACAAAGTTCATAAGGGAAACAACAACAACAATATGATATATTTATAACGCATTATGATAACACATTTTATTCAATTATAATATATATATATATATTTAATATGTACATGGTTACTGCATACATACTTACAACTAATTCTAACCGAGTTAACTTAGTAATACATAAGTCTTTATATATATATACATACATATATATATATAAATCGAATAATTATACATATGACGGTTGATTAACAAATTTTATACTTAACTTATATAAAAACGAAAACTCTAGCTAAAAGAATTAACAAAATGCATGTTACAACAATTTTTACAATTAGCAAATTTTTTGCACAATCGCCATACACAAATTTGTTAGCTAAACTAATCAATTGTTTTTTTTTAATAACATTTATAACGAATGCAAATTTGTAAAGTCAGCCAAAGATACGAAATGCTCTTTTTCCACCTCAAGCAACAAAAACAACAACAAAACCAATAACAACTTGTTGAAAGGAGAAACTCAGTTAGGCGGCTCGATGAAGCAATAAATAAATTCATATATATATATACGATTATTCACAGCATTTATTTAATTTATAATTGAATTATTTTGATTTAACGACGGCAGACGCAAACAGATTTGCCGTTACAATATCCTCCTCTATAGCCCTTGGTCAGACAATGGGCCGCACAGGCAGAATTGTTGACATTCAGGAAGCTCAATAGATCGCAGGTGGCGCGCTTCTGACGATGATTTATCTCAGGTGTTGCATCTGCTGCCGCCTCCTCAAATAGAGCTGCAGCTGGTGCAAGCTCCAGGGATTCCTTGGCCACTGGCTGAGCCTGTGCCACGGCGAGGATTACGAGAAAGCCCAGGCAAACGAGGAACTTCATTGTTATTCGAGCTGCTGTTGGAGAACTGATGATTGATTCCGGCCACTCGCCTAGTTTTTATATAGCCGGAAGATGTCTTTGTTTGAGCTGCGCTCAACTGACAATTGAGAGGGGTTCCCGGCGGGTGTTCTTAATAGTAAGTACAAGCACGTACTAGGGGACTTTTTTTTCGACAATTTCAGTGGAATGGTTTTTCCACAGAAGATAAGAACGAAATGTGAACACCTTAGCCAATAGTCAAGGGAATTGTGACAGGCTCCATTATCAATGACTCAAAAATAGACAATAGACTATTAAAAATCATGCAGCATCTATAACTCGATTAATATTTAGCAACCCAAAATAGCATCACCTAAATCTATCTTTATAATACGAACATCAAACTTAATATTTTTTATTCCCTACATTTTACCCACCTAAACTAAATATCAATGAATACTTAAATTAAATTCAACTAATAATATATAAAGTACTTAGCATAAAACTGACATTAAAAATTAAACTGAAATATATAATGAATTGCAAAACCTTTAGAAACATCAAGTTTAAAATATTGAGGAGAAAATGCCGCCAAAAGTTTGAATTTCGTTGAGTAATCGTATTTGTCACGAGTAACAAATGTAATTTAATGGCGCTGCCATATCGCGTCATAAACATGTAAGCGAGTACTTTCGACTGCTTTTGGCGCAACTAATTTGAATTTTAATACCCAAAAATAACCGTTACCAGTCTCTGGGCAAATTTCACAATGTTGCAGTTAGTTTTGCCAGCCCTGGCTTTTATCAGCATAGAAGAGACTACAGTTTATTTAAATAAAACGCAGCTGCAGGTTTTTAATGAATTTCACAATTATATTTGTGAGACAAATAATCAGAAATGTCGGACATTGGCGGCATTTACTCCCTGCGGCTGGTGATCGCCGACTTCTATATGGAAAAGCCGGTGTTTGGTCTAGATCCCTGCTACTCGGAGTTGCGCGGAAAGGAAATTAAGCGAGTAAATACATATAATTTGTATGAATGCATTAATTTGAAAACTAATATAAATATATTGATTTAATAGGTGCCTATTGTGCGGATATTTGGCGCGAATGCAAAGGGTCAGAAGTGTTGCATGCATGTGCATGGCGTATTCCCCTACTTTTATATACCCTACGATAAGCGAGACTTTGAGACTGTCGAACGAGGCATACTGCAAATAGCGATGCATTTGGACAAGGCCATCAATATATCCTTAGGCCAGGGCAGCTCCAATGCGCAGCATGTCTTCAAAATCCAATTGGTGAAGGGCATGTGAGTACCTCCTTAATTCTATGTATTATTTATTTATTTATTATTTAGTTTCAATTCTTATTTAGTCCGTTCTATGGCTACCATCGTGCAGAGCATCAGTTCTTTAAGATTTTTATGTTCAATCCGCGCTTTGTGCGGCGCGCTGCAAATTTATTGCAAAGCGGCGCCATTTTGAGCAGAAATTTCAATCCTCACGAATCGCATGTACCCTACATTCTGCAATTCATGATTGATTATAACTTATATGGCATGAGCTATCTGCATGTGCCACTCGAGGTAGTTAAATTCCGTAGGCATTCGGATGAAGATGGTAAACGTAATAATAAAAATGTTTAGACTGAGATTTTAAAATCCTTTTCTTCCTTTTCAGTCGTAGCCTATGAGAATGTGAAACCTCAGCAGCTGATGGACACCACTGCCGTTAAGAAGATCGCATGCAGCGCCTTAGAGGTGGACATTAACTCAAATTTCATACTAAATCGCTTTCAACTGGTCACCAAAACCAGCTCAACGCACTCAAATCCTGGCATCGAGGCCATATGGCATGACGAGCAGGTGCGCCGCCAGAAGCTGGCCGAAAGCTATGGCGGTGATAGTCAGAAACTAAATGCGGTAACTTCTAAAATGCTGCTCATGCCACCATCGGTCGAACCCCACTTATGATTGTGCTTTAATTGCAGCTGCCTGTGTTGCAAGTGCCACCCACACAGGAGCGTCCGAATATTGAAATAGCTGAAAGCGATACCTTCTATCGTGCCGCACTGGAGAGCAAGCTGTTATCGTTGGAGCAGACCCTCAGCTCGGATCAAACCATTTCCGATCAGACACAGATCAGCAATGCAAATGTAACCCTGCAGACAAGTGCCAAGGAGCAGCGTCGTCAATTTAATCTGCAGAAGCTGTTGATTAATGCAGTTTATCCCGATGAATGCACCCAGGATGCACAGCAACAGCTGATCAATGCATCTGTCATACAGAATCATCTATCAGGCAGTGGCAGCGTACACAGTGCAGTCCAAGAAGTGGACAATGGCGATGAAGCTGCCTTTCTGGACGAGACGCTAGTGGATGAGGAGTTTAAACAAACAAATGGCCCCGTGCCACACGATGCTACCTGTAGGCTAATGGAGTGTATTTACTATTAGATTGGGTCACTTATTGCATTCATTATAGTGCGCGAGGAGGACTTGGAGCTGCTCGAAGTGCTGCAGCAGCTGGAAGAGCAGAATGCAAATGAATCACACATCGATTTGGACAGCTCGTTGGCCCCGCTCTCGCAGCAGCACAAGCAGTGTAAGCCACTCCATTAAAGTTGTAATTAGTTTTATAGATTCCTTACTCCCTATGCAGTTGAGCTAACGCCCGAACTGCTGGACAAGCAGACGGCAGCGGAGGCCGCGCAGCAGCCGCTGTCCGACAACGAAAGCGAGAACTCGGATCAAGAAAACACAGCTGGCAACGTGCACGACTTTTCCATCGCTTTGGATGACATTGATGAGCTGCTGCTTAAGCTAACTCAGAGTCAGCCTCAACCACAAATTCAGCCCAGTGGGGAGCCGCAAATGCCACAAGTGGATGGTGCCGATGACCAGCTGCCGCGCACTCCTTCAAAATCAAAGAGCAGGGCTCAACAACGAAGTCCTCCGCGCACGCCCACAACTCCGAAGAGTCGCATCAGCATGCAGCAGCCGCGAACGCCGAAATCCAGTGCGGCGAAGAAATATGCACCACTCCCCCTAACCATTACGAATAGATCTGCACAGAGTAGGTATAAAGTAAATGGAGCTTAGAGGCTAAACCTAAATCACTAATTCTGTTGCAGAGCTTGAGGAGGCAGCCACTGCAGTGTCTGGAACCAGTGGCGTCAAGAAGCATCTGAGTCAGCAGCTTGAAACTGCAGCTAAGAGGTAGAACCATATATCTATATATCTACCACATCTTTCTGATCCTCGTTTAACCAATATCTTGTAGTCCAGCTGTAACATTGCGCAAGAAGCTGGCCATGTCGGAGCTGCGGCGGAAGAGCATGTCTGCAGCCACGTTCACAGAACTAAAAGCCTTCCAGCCGGATGAGGAGTAAGTTTTCTATACAAAAAACTATTTGCAGTTCTTTAAAAGATTTACTTGCTTTCAGTACCCCGCTACGCCGTAGCACGCGCAGGCGCACGCGTGACTTGGACAAAACGCACATAGTTTGCTCTCTCAAACCCAGTGAGAGCAATCCACGCATATCGGATGTCTTCAAGATATCCGGAGAGGATAGTTTGGTAGAGCAGAAGAAACCACGTCGAAGCGCACGCAACAAGGCCAAAAGAGATGTGCAAGAGCAAGCTGCGCCTCAGCCTGAGCCAAATTTGGAAACGATTGACAAGCCGTTAGATTCACCTGCTCCAACGAGCGATGATGAAGCGATTGTGTCTGATACAGAGAGCGATAGATCCGTGGCCAAGCCCAATTTAAGGCGTTTGCGGCGCAGCTTTCGCGAGTCCTTGCTGGCCAAGCGTGTGACGCCAATGAGGAAAAAGGCGGAAGATGAAACAACGGCAGCAACTCCAGAGAGTGCAAGGAGTCAATCCTCAGCAGACAGTCCATTGCCAGCAGGAGAAAATCATTTCCCTTCTAGTCCAATACCCGTACGGTCTATAAATTGTACTCCATTGAGTAAAACGCCTGCAAGTCAAGATCAAACAAGTCCTATTGAATCATTTAAGGATGCGCAAGAGGAAGTTGCGAAAGAAGCCAGTGACACACCTCAGTGTAGTCCACGGAGCATGGAAAGCAATACGCCAGAGCTAATGAAGAGCTTCTATGAGCACTCGTTGATTATAAACAGTCCTTCCGTATTCAGTGATGATTTGGGCAGTCCGCATCTATCCGGACAATCGAAAGCTGTGATTGAACCCAGCGTTACTTCCAACAACTCCACAGATCCCAATGTGTTTGTGATAACACCTTTAGAATTGCCTCCCAGCTACGAGGAGGTGTTGCGGAGCTGCCGCAAGCTGGACATACCGGAGTATGTGTTCCAGCAGCCTTTCTATAGCAATCCCGCCGATGTTAGCAAAATGACCGAGGTGGGTTTTTTGGTGCTGCGCATTCCAGGCAACAAGCTGAATGATCTGGAGCCTTTTGAGAGCAGCTTTCTCAACAGCAATCAAGGTTTGGCCGCCTGGCGACGAAGACAGTTGGTCTCCATTGGCGGCCCAGCCATGTTGCAGCGCTATCGCAACGAGCAGCTGGTGCGGGAGTACTTCAGCAGCGAGCAGCGGCTGGTCATGGAGCCAGCAATGAGCCCGCCCAGCAAGCAGGACGCCAAGTTGTGGCTAAAGGCACGGGAACTGCACAAAAAACGCCAAGGCGAACATGATTTGCCTGCTTTGAGCACTGATGTGGATAGCCCCATTAAGATCAAGCGCCAGAAAATAACCATGATGCTTGACGAAGGAGGAGAGGAGGATGCCGCGAGTGGCGATGAGGATGCGGAGTTGAATTGTAGTGGCTTGACGCTAACACCCATGTCGCAGACCCCAGCAACACCACAGCTCACCGCTGCAGCCAAGCAGCAGGCGAAGGGCACACCACTTAGTAGCAAGGTGCGTCTCAGACGCGGCACAAAGCTACAATTTGCCGAAGGACAGGATGAGCAGCCAGGCAGCAGTCAGTCGAGTGAGCAGAGCATTAGCAGCAAAGCCGCTTTGGATGCACTGGAGAGCAGTTCATTTGTGCGGCAGTTGGACAGCCTGAGTAGCGGTCGAAACAGTCATGACCTCAGCTTTGGACTGACCAATGCCACGCTCGACAATACCTTTGGCTTTAAGGTCAATCTGGAGAATCTGCAGCAGGCCAAGGCAGATATTGAGGTGAGCGACAGTTGAGCTTAAGATTAATAATTATTGCATACCTGAAATCCATATTAAACAGTGCAACTATTTGACCACCATGACACTGGAGCTGTTTGTGCCTACGCGTGGAGAACTGCAGCCGGATCCGTTGCACGACGAGATTCGCTGTCTCTTCTATGCTATTGAGCACAGTCTGCCGCCTGCTGGTGAAGAGGAGTCGCTTCCCAGCAAGGCCTGTGGCTATATCATTGTGAGCGATGCCCAGGATGTGCTAAGCGAGGGACGCCATCACGGCCTGGATGCGGATATTGAGTTGCAGGTGGTGCAGAGCGAGGCGCAGGCATTCGAGGCACTGCTTGCGCTTTGCACACGCTGGGATGCGGACATCTACGCGGGCTACGAGATCGAAATGAGCTCCTGGGGCTACATTATCGATCGAGCCAAGCATTTGTGCTTCAACATTGCGCCCCTTCTGTCGCGTGTGCCCACACAGAAGGTGCGCGACTTTGTGGATGAGGATCGTGAATCGTTTACGGATCTCGACGTCGAGATGAAGCTCTGTGGTCGCATTCTGTTAGATGTGTGGCGTCTGATGCGCTCCGAGATTGCGCTCACCTCTTACACCTTCGAGAATGTCATGTATCACATTCTCCACAAGCGCTGTCCCTGGCACAGTCCTCGTGCCCTGACCGAGTGGTTTGCCTCGCCCTGCACCCGCTGGATTGTGCTGGAGTACTATTTGGAACGGGTGCGCGGCACAATGGCGCTGCTCGATCAGCTGGATCTGCTGGGACGCACCAGCGAGATGGCCAAACTGATTGGCATACAGTTCTATGAGGTACTCTCCCGCGGCTCGCAGTTCCGTGTGGAGAGCATGATGCTGCGGTGGGTGTAACTGATACATGATTAAATATAGATGCTATGATTACTTATCATAATCTCCATTTACATTTACAGCATTGCCAAACCCAAGAATCTGGTGCCACTCTCGCCGAGCGTCCAGCAGCGCGCCCACATGCGTGCCCCGGAGTATCTGGCGCTCATCATGGAGCCCGAGTCACGGTTCTATGCAGATCCGGTCATCGTGCTGGACTTTCAGAGTCTGTACCCCAGCATGATCATAGCCTACAACTATTGTTTCTCCACTTGCTTGGGCCGTGTGGAGCATCTGGGCAGCAGCACTCCCTTTGAGTTCGGCGCTTCGATGTTGCGCGTCTCACGACAGTTGCTGCAACAGCTGCTGGAACGCAATCTGATCACCATCTCGCCCTGTGGCGTGGTCTTTGTTAAGCAGGAGGTGCGCGAGGGTATTTTACCGCGTATGCTTACCGAAATCCTGGACACGCGCCAAATGGTGAAGCAGTCCATGAAGCTGCATCGCAACAACTCCGCGCTGCAGCGTATCCTCCACTCTCGTCAACTGGGCTTGAAGCTAATGGCAAATGTTACCTACGGCTATACGGCAGCCAATTTCAGTGGTCGTATGCCCGCCGTCGAAGTGGGTGACTCGGTGGTGTCTAAGGGTCGCGAAACTCTGGAACGTGCCATCAAACTGGTTGAGACGCATGAGAAGTGGAACGTGCGCGTTGTCTACGGCGACACGGACTCCATGTTTGTCCTCGTTCCGGGACGTAATCGGGCCGAAGCGTTTCGCATAGGAGAGGAAATTTCACAGGCGGTGACTGAAATGAATCCGCATCCGGTCAAACTGAAGCTGGAGAAGGTCTATCAGCCATGCATACTCCAGACAAAAAAACGTTACGTGGGCTACATGTACGAGACGCCCGAGCAGCAGCAGCCTGTATACGAGGCCAAGGGCATTGAGACGGTGCGACGCGATGGCTGTCCGGCCGTGGCCAAAATGCTGGAGAAGGTGCTGCGACTGCTCTTCGAAACGAAGGATGTCAGTCAAATCAAGCAGTACGTGTGCCGGCAATTCACCAAATTGCTCTCGGGTCGGGCCAATGTGCAGGATCTGATCTTTGCCAAGGAGTTTCGCGGGCTAAACGGCTACAAGCCCACAGCCTGTGTTCCCGCACTGGAGATGACGCGGTGGGTAAATGAATGAAGAATACAATAGTTATATTGTTAATATTTCCTTTGTTTACCTTCAGCAAGTGGATGCTAAAGGATCCCAGACGTGTGCCTCGTCGCGGTGAGCGTGTGCCCTTCTGCATTATTAATGGACCACCCGGTGTCCAGCTGATTCGCCTGGTGCGCAGTCCACACGAAGTGTTGGCCAATGAGGGTTACAAAATCAATGCCATTTACTATATTACCAAGGCCATAATACCGCCACTCAACCGTTGCCTGCTGCTCATAGGAGCAGATGTGAATGATTGGTAGGTCGAGCGCAGCTACTCCTTGAGGGTAATCTTCTAGTAATTAGTCTTGAATTTCTCTCACAGGTTCAGCAATTTACCTCGTAAACTGCTCATGACACCAGCCCTCGCATCCGGTGGTGAGCTGTTGAATCGCGGCAATGCCAAGTCGACCATATCGCAATATTTCTCAACGACCAACTGCATCATTGAGTGCGGCCGCCAGACCAAGCAGGGCATTTGCACGGAGTGTGCTCGTTTGCCCAGTAAATGTGTCGTCACGCTACAGGCTAAGTTGGCGCACCTGGACCGCAGCTACAGGTTGACCCAGCAGATATGCCAAGCCTGTTGCGGCCGGTTGGGTGAGCTGCAGTGCGGCTCATTAGACTGCCCGGTGCTTTATGTACTGGAGGTGAAGCGACGGGAGCTACAGCAGGTGCCACACTTACGCAAACTGCTGGAGGATCGTTTTTAAATGGTTTTTAATTATGTGTACATATGTAAATAATTTTAAATGTGTTAATCTCTTTAACTCCTATTCCCAGTTAAATTTTTTACAGTTTTCATAGCCATTTGAATGTAAATAAATATTTATAAACTCCGCTCAAGTCAGTTTATGTATTAAGAATTCGATTCTATTAAATTCTGCTTAAAAGACAACTGTTAGTCGCCTGAAATGTTAAGTTGTCATTGCTGTTAAGCTGATGGTAACTGCAATCTGTTAAGCTACAGCTCCTGCAAAGCTACAGCGCCTTTGAAAGAATATCCCCAAGAAAGAAAAGCGTTAAACCCGAAAAACCCGAAATGTAGGCATTAGCGTTACATATACACTTATATATTTGTTGATGTATATTTAACTTGCGGCTGTTAAAAAAAGTTAAAATACTACACGTATACACGTACATTTAGTGTCGGCAGCCAGTATATAAGTAAATTACTTAAACACTATGTATGCAGGTGTGTTTGTGTGTGTATGTCCTTATATATGTGTGTGTATGTTGCATATATGCATTGTTAACTATTGATATTGTTTAGTTGCCATTTGTAATTTGCATTTGCATTTGCATTTAAATTAATTTTAAGAGATTTTCATCTTCTAATTAAGTATGTATATATTTGTATGTGTATGTGTGTGTGAGTGTACAATATTCAGATGGTAATGCGTTTTGTATATTCTAAAATAGTATTACGAGAACGTAGAAATTTAACAATTTTTCCAATTTTTGTTTAACCAAATTAAATAACAATTAAATTTATTTATGTATATAACCATGTACGTAAGTGAATAATTTGTTTTTGTTCATTTTGATTTTGTTGTTTGCCCTGATTTATCATTTATTATTATTTAGATTTACATAAACAATTTGTAATTGTATATGGTTATTAAATTGAGCGCAGTTTTGTAGATAAACAACGTTTACCATTTACATTCAAAAACTTTTGTTTAAAAAAAAATATATTTATATTTTTAGTATAATAAAAGTAGTTTCAAAATTTTCTTTGAAAACCTGCCTCCAAAAATAACACATGCACAGTTGCTAATTAAGAGCTGCTCGCGCTGCTCCTTACATATCCTCATCCTCATCGACATCATCCATTTCAAATATCATGACATTCTTAGCATCAGCCTCATTGCGTTTAGATTTCTCTTCGTTGTGATTGTTGTTGTTGTTGTTGTTAATGGAACCATTAGTCAAGTCCAGGCCGCTATCATGCAGCGACAGTTTCTTATTCTCCTTGTTATGACGGTTATTATTGTTATGTTGCTTGAAATACTGTGCATTGGCAGCGGTCTAAAAATGATACAAATAAAAATGAGTTTGGTATGTTTTAAACTAAATAACATTACATTTGTAAGTTTTGCTAAACCGCTGTTAACAAAAGTCACTCTTACGTCAAGACAAACATTTCCCTCCCGTTAAAATAAACACCTGTTAACAAAAATAAACTGTTACTGTAAATTCATTTGAAACACTTCCCTGTTAAGCTCAACAGCTGTAACAGTCACTCTTATATGTAAACTATCTCAAATGTTAATCATTCAATTAAATATTTACTTAAATTACACACAAATTGTAAACAAAATTAAATATTATATCATAACAGTCCGGCAGTGACCTTCGTTTAATAGCAAGAAACGCTGATTTAATTTGAATCGCAATAACACCGTTGCAAACTAGTTTAATGTACTTTAGTTATGAATCTTGCATTAAGTTGCGAACTAATTCGCAATTTCAGGTATAAATTAAATATTTAACTAGCTTACAAGTATTTAGGAATATTACCCAAATTTCTTACTAGTCATACAATAGATTTTAACACTTCTACTAGACTTAGTTATTTAATCAATATTTGCATATACCCACTAATTCAATTAGCTCTAATCGGCCAATTAACAAACTGCTGCAAATCAAAAGTTTACCTTGTGGGCGGGCCGCTGTCCATTGCTATGTTCCTCCACCTCCTCATAATCTGCCGAGTCGCCCTCGCTAACACGACGCTGTTGGGCGCGCAATTTACAATCGCGACGCTTTTGATTCTTCTTCCGCTGCCCCAATATGCTTGAGTCGAGTCTAAAAATAGAGGTGCGAAATTCAATTAGATGAAATTGCATACAATTGAAATCGTTTTATATTTAGATCCCCACCTGAACACTTGCTTCATGATGTGATCATTAAATCTAACAGTCTTCTTGCAGCTCTCCGAGAGGCCCGCCTCATCTCCGCCACGCTCCTCGGGTATGCCACCAAACGATTGTGAGAAACCGATGCCAGATGCATCCACCGAACATGAGTATATGGAGGAGCAGTCATCAATTGATGAGCAGCTGTCAGAGATAAAAGGACCTGGTCCATACCGGCTAAAGCGCTTCAATATGCCACGATGTACGCCGGTGCTGCTATCATTGCATTCCGAGTAACTTCGCTGCTTGCGTTGCTGCTGCGGCGGCATCAATGTGGCCATCGGCTCTGGAACGTTGTCAACACGCTCTGGCGAATCATCTTGTAGGTGAGGCAATTGCTCTTGTTTCTCCAATTGCAGCTGCACCTGCACCTGGACCTGCTCGTGATGCTTTTGTGCCGCTTTAAGGTCCTCACAGGCGGACTCGGAGAGCGATCGTTGCTTCTTGTTGCGCTTGCGCTGCTTCTTGTTTAGCTTCTTTTGCTGTTGTAGATGTTGCAGTTCTTGTTGTTGCTGCTGTTGCAGTTCTAGACTCTCTAAGGGATTAATGTTTTCCTGTGCCATAATGGTCACTTCCAGTGCTTCTTCTCCCTCATTGTGATCCATGCTAATCTGCAGTGACTTCTCTGAAGTCAAGTCGCAGTTTTCGTTCTCTTCCTCATTATTATTATTGTTGTTGTTGCTGTAGTGGCCATGAATTGGATACTCGGTGAGATCTGTGCTATCGGATCCAGCCAGATAGCAAGGCAGCAACATGCAGTGCTCATTCATATAGAGCCTCAAGACCACGTTCTCATCGGCGGCATCAACTTCGATATGATCGATTTGCAGCTGTGGCTCCAGACCTACGGGTAGCTGCACTAGGAACGCATAGTGGGTGGGATAATAGCCAGTGCCCATGGAGGCGAACTGCAAATGGAGGCTTCGAGCCTTCTGCAATGTTTGTACCGAATCCGGCTGTACGTTGGCAATATTCAGCGTGAAGGCAATTACATTGTCCATTATGTTGCAGCTAAACTTGGTAGGCAGCTGATAATGCAGATTACTCTTTAGGAATGAGCGGGCGGAAACAACAGCAGTGGGTGGGACTAATAGATAAGGCAATAAGTTACAATTAATATTTGTAGCCTAAATATATAAAAGCTGAGTAACTTACATGCATTAGAATCGTTTGCTTGGTTTTCAGCACTCAGCCCAATAATGGCGCCATCATCCTCGGCTGGAGATTCTCCATTGGAATTAAGCTCCACGCCGCTATCCTCCCGGCTTAGGGTGCGCACCGTATCGTGCATATTGCGCTGTTGACGTGCTGTTGATTGCACCACAGGCAGGGTTATGCATAGGCGTCTGTGCTCGGTATCAAAGCGTGCATTGCCAGCCTTATCGTCCACAGTATACGGCAGATCGAGCTTCAGCTTATATTTGGCCCCTTGACGCTCGCTGAGCAGATAAACCGACTTCTCAGTCACATCTAGCTGACAGTCCGCTGTGGAGCTGAGTAGCGGCAATTCGATTTCAACTACCAGCGCACGGGGTATTGTCACATGCAGTTTGGCATCTAGTTCATCTGTGTATTCGGCCAAGTCGACGTCGTGACTATGCTTGATGCTGTATTTAGGCTCCGCAAATGTTGGAGCGGTCGTCACTTTTGTCTTAATGGGCAGCACCTTTGGCTGACCTGAGCCTGCCTCGGGCTTATTTGGGTACATGTGCTCTAGAGGATGTGGTTCCTTCTCTTCGGCAGTGGCATTGTTTGATAGTTTGCGCAGCACAGTGGGACGCGCCATGCCCTTATAGTCGAGCTTGGGAAACTTGAGATTAGCACGATCCAAATTTACCTTATATTCCCGTTCAACGCCATCCAATGCGGTGTCGATAAGGCATTGACGGAACTGCCCATTACGTTTACCCAGATGTAATGCATCCGGATGGAAGACGACATCGAAGACTTTGCAGTGCTTGTTATTGGCATCGAGATCGTCGCGTGGGGGTGTCTGGGCCATGGGTATCGACCAACAGAGACCCTTTTGGCCAGTTTGGGAATTCACAGACACTTCATTATTGGGTCGCTCCACAACTGTTGAGCTTGCAATATTAATAAAACACTTTAACTCGCCATCAATGGACGTTTTAATCACAAAGCCCGGCTCTGGATGTATAAATGTTACATCAACGCCGCGTTCCTTTTCTAGCTGCGTTATCTCCTGCTCGTAGATTTTACGATTCTCCGGATCTTGAATTTCATCAACGTAATCAAAAAATAATTTTCGAAACTCTTCGTTGTCTAAAGCCTTACGAATACGTTCAAACTCATCAGTGCTTATATCCACCTTTTCGTTACCATGGATCTTTGAGTGTTTATTGCGTGTGGAAGCAGACATAGCTTCGAATGTAACTAATCTCACTTATTCTCACTATCACTATCACTACTATCTAACTCTCACTTTTCCCGACACGCGCAATTCAACAAAGAGCTCTTGTTTAAAACACTTGTTGAACTATTTTTAATAATTTAACTGTTAGTCAGAATATGACTTGAGCCGTGCGAAACGTGATTAAAATTTGCTTGTGTAGTTTTTTTTTTTTCGTTCTAGTTGTTTCTGCAAAGAGAAAGAGATAATATTTAACAATTGACAGCTGATGCAATAGCACAAAAAATTTATTATCGATATAAGCCGCATTCTGACGTACCCACTCACATATACACATGCATACATATTTCAAATCGATACCGCTCAATTGTCGTAGGTTCTCAATTCGCAACATATGTGCAAACCCTCTTCCTAATCTATCCTAACCAACTCATATGATAACACTTTAAAATTTTCTTTTCGCATAAAATTTATAAAAGATTTCGAATTGAATCAACCAAAACGTCAAAGCCTTCTCTCTCATACATACACGCACTCGCCCTCTCACTATCACTCTCTCTCTCTCTCTCTCTCTCTCTGAGCACATTTTGCCGGCTATATTGTGCAGTTATTTTGGCAACAGTGAAATGTATAATTACACATGTAGATAGATTATGTAACGCAGCCAATTCGAAATTAGGAACGGCGGCGAACAAAATAGAAGACGTAGCGGGACCAAAAGTTTTATTATTCAGCGAAAACTTACTGCGTAGTTTGCCGTTTTGTTGTGACCGTCGTTTCGTATCAGTGTTTGTGTGTAGATGTTTGCAGCGCGAGCGAACTTTTACGAATGAGCATTAAACGCCGGCAAATGTTGTGCACGTAGATGAGGCAGTATGCTCAACGCGAAAAAGGAGGTGGCGGGGGCAGCGATAGATAAGCAAAGGCAGCGCTAACCAACCACTTGCCCTCAATTGTTTGTGTCTGCGCGTTGTTTTTGTTTAGCGAGGTTCTGTATACATATTAATGTTCGTATATCTGCGTTGTTAGTGTTGCGCAGCCCCGACGAGATGCGATGTCTAAACACACGTATACAGATAAACAGGACAATTAAATATTAGAACAGGGACCTTAACAAATAAACACATGTTTAGGCCCATTGGGGTGTTTGTGAGTGTTTGCGTGCGTGTTTGTGTGTTCACGCGCAAAAGAAAATGTGGAAAAATTATTACAGTTACGTGACCAAAGGGGAGCACATGTATGCCTGAATATACGTGTTCTTCTACGTACATACAATACTCGGTGTTTGATCAATATCGATACGAATTGTAGAAAATTGATTGATTTTCTGCATAGTGAAACCGGTCCAAATGAACTTAACGGACGTTTAGCACACGCCCACTTGAACAGGATTTACAGAAAATTGCACAGGCGCTGTTGTAAGATATAACTGACAATCAGAATGAACTTGAACACGAATAGGAAAGTCATTGACCACGAGCCAGATTTTACGGCAGTCACAATTAGAAAAAAAAAAAATAACAGAGCTAGATTCACTATTGCATTTTCTCACACACACATTCATACGGCCATAGCTTCATTCAGGCCACATACTTACCTAAAAAATATATATTAATACATACGTGTATGCACTAAGATAATTGTTGACCGTAAAGAACTCTTTATATACAATTTGTTTTAAGTTAAAGTACTGTGAAATTGTCTTTGACGTTTTATTCAGAAATTCCTAAAACTTTTCAGCTGATCAATTTTTTCCAGGCGAAGCAAGTGAGGACCGGCTCAGTGTGACCTAAACAACACAACGACTAGTGACTTAAATAGTTACCTCTAACAGAATTTGGTATTATAATAACAGTGTTAAATATGGACACCCAAATTACTGTTCATAACATAGTGAGCAATGTTAACGATTTTAGGGTGGCCACATTGTCATCGTATACCTGTTGGTGTTGGCTAACGCTACTCTGTTAGTGTTGGGAAAAAAACAATGGCAATGGAGTCAAATTTATTTTTGGTTTTTCTGTTGTCATTTTTTTTATATAAAAATGCAAAAGGTGTGTTAAAATATATTTATAATTGTCAAATAATGTATATGTATCATTAGCGGCTGCGTATACACACAAGTGCGGGACTCAAAAAGCAGCATATTGTCTTGAAAAAATGATGCCTACGCGCTGCTAATTTGTTTGTGTGTGTTTCGGCCACAATTTGTTTTCATATGCTACTGTTCTGACCAATTGCGCCGCAAATAAAGCCAAATGTGTGACAAATTTGCCATGAAGTGCATTAGGGAACAAAAAATAATGCTGAAATATAAAAATTTGTGTTATATAAATGCATAAAATTGTTTATGTGGGCGAGTGTAACATAAAAGTGCATTTATAATCCATATATTCACACACACTAGCGTATACGCGTATGATTTGTGTATACACAAATGTCTGAGAGTGTGTGTAGGCCGTTGGTGTGCATGTGTAATTTATTTTCCGTGTGTTGTTGATGTTCTTGCAGCGGAAACCAGTGGACTTCTGTTAGATGACCAACAGCAGGACATGGACAGCGAGTTACCGCCACACATCAATGGAAAGGAGTTTCCAGCAGTTGCACAAAACTCTTTACTAACACATCCAAGGTAATTGGCAGAATCGCTGCAGAAATATTTGCCAGCTAAATAAATTTAAATGTTTGGTCACAACTAATATTGCTAATGCCCTGCGTCCTTTTAACACCTAATCTTAACTATTTCCCCACTCATTTACACGCTGCATTCCTTAATAGAAGACATGTTAAGAGTAAGCGCCGCATGAAAAGAAGGTAAAACCTTGTGCATATGCCCGCCTGTTATCATTTAAACCCCCTAAACACACATATACTTATACATATATATATTTTTGTGTGCATATTTTTCTAATCATATTTTTTGTGCATGTACAGATTAAAATGTTTTGCGTGTGAGCCACCCTGTTACGATCCGAATGAACACGCCCATACATGCCAGAATGCCATACGGGTGAGAATAGATGGAATCTCTGATATGTTTGGTTTGCCTATAACTCAATTCTTTTTGCAGTGCTGGAAGTCTCGAACACGTGATGCAGTTGGTCTGGAACATGTGTCACGCGGCTGTACCACATCGCAGGATCAATTGCCGCTGATTTGTAATCAAAATAGTTTAAATAGTCCTTCGAAACGCAACGCGTGGAAAAATATAAAAGTCGATTGCTGTGACACCGATTTTTGCAATGACGGCGAGTTTCCCGAATTGCCACCATTTAAAGGTGTTGTGACAGCCGATAGCAGCAATATTAGCAAAATGACAGCTGCAATTTTGCTACCGTTTCTGGTCATCACTTTGATGGGCGGCGTAGCCGTTTTCTTTATGCGGCGCAGTCATCGCAAACGGCTGGCTGCAACGCGCGTTAAACAGGATCCCGAATCATATCTGGTTAATGATGAACTACTGCGCGCGACCAGCGCCGGAGACAGCACTTTACGGGAATATCTACAGCATTCGGTTACATCTGGTTCAGGCAGTGGTCTGCCTCTGCTAGTGCAACGGACCCTGGCCAAACAGGTGACGCTTATTGAATGCATTGGTCGCGGCAAGTACGGCGAGGTGTGGCGCGGTCACTGGCATGGCGAGAGCATTGCCGTCAAAATATTCTTTAGTCGTGACGAAGAATCTTGGAAACGTGAAACAGAAATCTACAG
This sequence comes from Drosophila pseudotalamancana, assembly GCA_037075185.1. Lineage (NCBI taxonomy): Eukaryota > Metazoa > Arthropoda > Insecta > Diptera > Drosophilidae > Drosophila > Drosophila pseudotalamancana. The sequence goes on along the minus strand of JBAMCK010000607.1, from coordinate 71,658 downwards.
GTGTGCAATTAATTGGAATTGCTCAAGCTTTGTATACTAATCTCTTACTTTCTCAGCACTGTGCTCCTACGCCATGAGAACATACTCGGCTTTATTGGCTCTGACATGACATCCCGCAACTCGTGCACCCAGCTCTGGCTAATGACGCACTACTATCCACAAGGCTCGCTCTTTGATCATCTGAATCGCAATGCTCTTAGTCACAATGATATGATTTCGATTTGTTTGTCGATTGCGAATGGACTGGTACATCTGCATACTGAAATCTTTGGCACTGAGGGCAAGCCCGCAATGGCGCATCGGGACTTGAAGTCGAAGAACATACTGGTTACTGCGAATGGCACTTGTGTCATAGCTGACTTTGGTTTGGCCGTTACACACTCTCATGTTACGGGGCAACTGGATATAGGACACAATCCCAAAGTGGGAACTAAACGTTATATGGCACCGGAAGTCCTGGATGAAAGGTAAAAAGATTTGGGAATATTTCAATAACAAGTGTAAATCTGTCTTTCTTCACACCAGCATTGACATGGAATGCTTTGAGGCACTGCGTCGCACTGATATTTATGCCTTTGGGCTGGTGCTGTGGGAGGTTTGCCGGCGCACAATTTCATGCGGCATTGCCGAGGAGTACAAGGTGCCATTCTATGATGTGGTGCCGATGGATCCCAGCTTTGAGGACATGCGCAAAGTTGTCTGCATTGATAACTACCGACCGTCCATACCCAATCGCTGGAGCTCTGATTCGGTAAGTGTACTGTATTTAAGCAGTGTAAATGCAGCTCAGATTCTTAATACTGTATCTATTTTCAGCTACTCGCCGGCATGTCCAAACTGATGAAGGAATGCTGGCATCAAAACCCAAATGTGCGACTGCCTGCGTTGCGAATTAAAAAGACTATATATAAATTAGCTTCCGTTGATGAGAAGATACGTTTAGACTTCGATGAAGTTTGCGTTTAATAGTTTCGTAAGCTTAGACATTTAAGTTTATTATTAATTTAGTGTAAGCAACATTAGTTGAGTTTATTTTGCTAGCAGCTAAGTTTCATACATGTTTTGAAGTTTTATATGATTTTTCATTTCATTAGTTTGTAGCTGCATTTATGGATATTTAGTTTTGTGCCTTTCAAATTGCCTTAAATGTAAAAAACAACTTGACTAGAAATATCATCTGTATAAGTTATATCGAATCACCTACATGAACGTTTTTATAAAACTTAAATCACTTTCATTTCAAGTGCCATTACAATTAAGAATTGGTAAAGAAACATTTTTATACATTACATTTAAGCTCACTTTTTACACCTACACCTTGACACCTATTCCCACATTCACACACACTACATTGAGAATGAACCGTAGCTATATAGTTTCTTTTCTTATCAAGCTATGATAGAAGTATTGAGAATGTAAGCAATTGGCGCCACATACACAATCACAAACACATACAAGAAACATATTGTGCACCTAGTTAAGAGAATATGCATGTACATGAATAGTTCCCAACTACATATAGAAATTATATCTATATACACACATATTTATCTATATACAAAACTTCGTATACTGTACAAATGCGCGCTAATTAAGTTGTATATGTAGTTTACAAATGACTAAGATACTATCAACAAATAAAATACATCCTATTGTTAAGTAAAAACAAACAAATCTAATTTTTTCTAAGGTTAAGATCGTATAGATAATGATGTCTCATCGCACGTTGCTTAAAAAGCTTGCCAGCGCATTGTCTTGACTGACTTGAATAACAAACATTATATTAGAATATTTATAACAGAAACTTTATTATCAAAACATATTTTATATTTATATGCTTTTGGCATAAATGCAAATCATCATTTAAATGAAAGTAGTTCAACGTTGAATATAGGCTTAGGTTGAATCATTGTCCGTTGGCTGTCAGCAGCCGGAACGTCTTGTTGTTTTGCTCGTCGAGGAACAGCAGCTTGAAGATGTCATTAAAGAAGTCTGGATAATAATCACAGGCGCGTTTGCAGTCGGGTGTCCAGTTAATCTCCAGCAGTTTTGGCTGCATGCCGTCCTGTTGCACGTCCTTACCCGTCCAGGCAAGCATAATGTCAGCTGCGTAGAGCGCCCGAGACTGAGCGCAGGGCGCTAATCCACGTGGCGGCGGCTCTTGGCTGGCACACTCCATCACCTCGTGCAGCATGGCACAGATTTGGTTCTCCACGGCAGCCCAATCGTGATGTTGATATTGATGTCGCCACATGTCCAAAAAGTCGTCGCATTGTATGTGATGCAGCTGTGCCTCCTCCTGGTAATTCATTACCGTATAATGCTTCTCATAGTCATCGAAAGTGTCCAACGAGAAGGGCCGATTGGCAAAGCGCAGGAAGAATTTACGATGCACATACGCCTCCAGAGGCTTTACGCGCTTTACAAGGATTACATAGCGCACATCGAACTTGACCTGAGCGTCCAGCTCTTCGCGTCTAAACAGCACCGGTCGTTCAATATATTTCTGGGCAATTTTCGGTCCCGTGGCAGGCAATCGTACAATTTGCTTTACATTATCCGTGATGTATGTGTCGAGACCGCGTGCCAGATTCCAGGGTTTAACAATCCAGTGATTATCCAAACCTTTGGCTGCCCGTTGCTGATAGTAGGCAACAAATTCACGCAGTTCCGTGGACAAATTGAACGTGGTGGGCAGCCACGAGGGATACGTGTCCAGGGTTTCAGCGTTGTGATGTTCTCGTGCAGCCCGTCGACCCACAATGCCCAGCAAGTCCTTGATGGTGATGACATACTCGAAGGGGAACTGATTAATAAATTTCTGTGGCGTGTCGACTGCAAATTTTGCAAAATCCTTGTAGTGACGGGTTAACCACAGGACATCCGCGTCCTGTTCGCTGTCAACCAACACAAATTCTGACGCTGTGAGATGTTCGCGCAGCACATCATACTCGGCGTATACCTTTAAAGGATCACAGCGAGTAGGCATTTCAGTCACTGTATGTGATGCCTCCTCTGGATAGGTTTCTGGTATATGACCACTGGAAAAGTATTCTGCGCTGGGCTCCACCTGCAAAAAGCTCTCCTGCTTTAAGTCGTTGTCTTGCCAGGGCAGCAACAAGGCGGCTCGCTGGGGCGAATCCTTCGACACATACTCGACAAAGTCGCGCGTCACAGGATCACCCTGAACACAATCCTTTATGGGAAACAGCAGGCTGTACGTGGTCTGATTGTTAAGGTAAAGCAGTGGTACCAAACGGAAATTGGGCTCATCCGAATGATTAACAGCAGATCCAACTTCATCCATAACATACCAAATGGGTATACGCTCCTCAGCGGTTGAGCCCTCGCTGGCAATGGAGTAGGCATGACAATACCTCCACAGGCGCCTTAGTATCTTGTCGATGCGTTGCTCATGCTCCAGATCGACGCCAGTGATGGCGGACAATCGATCTGCCAGCTGTGGATATTGTTCCAACTGCTGCCGCGCACTGTTTAGACGAAACGTCCAGGCATGATCTATCAAGTAAATGGCCATCGGATCACTTGCTTTAATGCCCTGCTCGCGTGCTACTTCCAAGGCAAATGCCGGTCGGGCACTGTCGTCATCATCACAGCCCTCTTTCTCCGCCTCCTCGTCGTCGTCATAGTCGATGAGCATCAATTGCAGAGCCTCCCCAGCATCAAAGTTGTCTGTCGTCAGCTTACGGTAGAGCGCCGGCCAGAAATGCACCGGGACTGCTGAAGATTCTAGCTGCGGCTTGTGCAGAGCCACAAATTCATTGTATTTGTTAATTCCGTCCATGTTGCGTGCAAGAAGTAACCGGCTGCCTTTGCCCGGCTAGTTCACATGTTCGGTATATTTTTAGAGCAGTAGCAATTTAGTACAGCTGTAATATACTAGTTGCCAACAAAATACTAAAGACGAGGACTAGTACAAAGTTTGAATCGATTTATCGATAGGTAAATAGCGAATAAAAAATGACTGCAACAACAGTTCATATTTAAAATATTAAGAGTTTAAAATCTCTCTGACTTTTTACAAGTTCAGCTGGAGAACACTGCTAGTATTTTTTTTTTTAAAATTACGACAACAATTTGCATAGCAACAAAATACCAAGCAGCGAACATATGTCAGGGCTGCGGTATAGCGAACAGCTGTTGCACAAGTCAAATTTTTGGTGAGCACATATAAATAAATGACAACAATATACAATTTCACCATTAGAAACAATTACACATAAGTTGCGTCCGCACACACGCACACATACGCTGTCAGCTGGTTAGCTTAGAACTAAAATTCATAGTCATCACAACTCAACACTAACTGGGCCAAGAAAAAAGGGTTAATTTGCCCTATGCTAGACTTGCGAAATTCATGCAAATGCTGCAACGTCGCAGCTATTTGCTAGTATTATTCTAAAATCCTCGCTCTCTTGGCAAAGAATCAAAAATAAAAAGTAAGACGGAAACAACAACAATGAGTGGCACACTGTCATTGTCAAACGAACCCGAAGTCGCTGCAGAAGCTGTGCAAGAGGCTCGGTCAATGGACGTTGAGGTAAGCGAAAACGACGACGCAAAAGGATTTACGAACGAAATATCTAGAAAGAAACATTGCAAAGGTCAAGCAACAAAAATTCAAAGCAGAAGTATTCGACACACATGTGTGCGTGTTGGTGTGTTTACATACATTCCATTCATACATAGAACTAACTGCGCAGTTGCTGTGAAAGCGATCGCTCCGCCCGTTAGGTAATTCACTAGAATTTGGCGGTTCTTCCGCATATGCCAGAGAATCTATGACGTATGTAAACATACACATATGTATGTATATTCTCATGTACATATATACAGCTAAATAGTCGCGACCTTTGAATTACTTCTGATACTCTCTTAAGCCTTTGCATAGATTAGTCTTTGACAGACCGAATCGGACAACTAAAATATATATGTGTAAATACATATATGTAACTGTAACTGAACACTTCTATGCTTCATTGTGAAGCGAAACACATTAGCAACATCTTATCAGCAGTAGTGGGTCTACTCTATTTATATTTATTCTTTGGTTCCCAACAAAATTGCCTTTTAGATTTATGTTTACACAATTTGACAAATAGATAATTAAAAGCGTATATTTTTGATTTGATAGTCATGTTTTATGTCGTAAAATTCTCGTGTAAACTATAAAATTTCATTTTAGGTATCAAAAAATAACGGCTTCTGCCTATGGCAATGGTGGTATAACTGGACAGCATCATCGCCAACAATGCTGCGGGCCGTCGAGAAGAAGATACTATCATATCTAAAGCTGCCCTACCGTGGTTTCTTTGTGGACATCGGCCCAGCTGTGGGCGATGCTGATAAGATTTGGACAGTCAGCATGAACACGGAGTCTAAGGAGGTGCCGTTGGTGTTGCTGCACGGACTTGGCGCAGGCGTTGCTTTGTGGGTGATGAATTTGGATGCATTTGGCAAGGATCGTCCGGTGTATGCAATGGATGTACTTGGCTTTGGCCGCAGCTCCAGGCCACAATTCGCCAAGGACGCGTTGGTCTGCGAGAAGCAGTTCGTCAAATCTGTCGAGGAGTGGCGCCGGGAAATGAACATCAACGATATGATACTGTTAGGTCACTCCATGGGCGGATTCATTGCCTCCAGTTATGCCCTAAGCTATCCGGAGCGCGTTAGACATTTGATACTGGCCGATCCGTGGGGCTTTCCTGAAAAGCCCGCGGAATCGACGAATACAAAACAGATTCCATTGTGGTTGCGTGCGATAGCTCGCGTCTTAACGCCACTGAATCCTCTGTGGGCATTGCGTGCCGCTGGTCCGTTTGGTCAGTGGGTGGTGCAAAAGACACGTCCGGATATCATGCGCAAATTTCAGCAGACCATCGAGGAGGACATCAATTTGCTGCCCCAGTATATACATCAGTGCAATGCGCAAAGGCCGAGCGGCGAATCGGCATTCCACAGCATGATGCAATCGTTTGGCTGGGCCAAACATCCGATGATCCATCGCATTAAGGATGTGCGAAGCGATATACCCATCACATTTATATATGGTTCACGGAGTTGGATTGATTCCGCCTCGGGCGAGAAAATCAAATCGCAGCGTGGCACTAAAATGGTGGACATCAAAATTGTAACTGGCGCAGGACATCATGTGTATGCGGACAAGCCGGACGTATTCAATCGCTACGTCAACGAGACCTGTGATATATACAAAATCAGCAGTAGGCAGATATCCCCACCATCGATGCAACTAATACGTGACTCCACCGAATCGGATGAAGAGCACGAGCTGCCCAATATGAATACGGCAATGGCATCGTTGGAGATCAAGCCCGAGGCTGATGTTGCACAAGACGTGACATCCACAACAACAAAAACGACGACAAATACCAAAAATGAGCAACCAACGAGTCCAGATGTTGATTTGGCCGATGTGAAACGGAAATGAGAGCAAAGTGTCCTTGCCGGCCTTTAAATTATAAACTATGCTCTACTAACACTGTGTCTATTTTTTTAATAGCGATTTTGCCTAGTATTAAATGTTGTCTTATCTTAGTCTTTAGTTTGTTATTCTATTGTCATTCTATTATAATTTACACTATCTGTTCCACAACCTCTGAGCGTGATTCAGTATTCGATTCTGATTGCTTTGGTTCAAAGTTCAAGTTTTATTTACGTTAACAATTTCTTGGTTGTCGTCTGATAAATAGCTAAAGTACTATATTTAGCACTTGCGCCCAAAAGCGCGCTATTGTTAATCAATAGAACTCGGTATCACTTTCGATGAGTTGCTGTTGTCTGTCCACTGGACAGTGTCCAGCACATGCGACAGTCATCAACCTAACCCACTGGCCTATAGGAAAATTGATTTAACTTTTAGCTTCGCTAATCACAATCCCAATTAATCATCTAGTGAAATCTACAAACATGCAAACGTACTTAAAAATAATTATAGTGCTATAATATAAAGCGACGTTACTGCATTCTATTTTCTGAGCATCTCAAATCATCTCTTGCTCTCTTATTTACTCGCTTCCTTTTTATTTCATTTCTTAATACACCTTTAACTCTTGTAACGTCTTTCTATACGATATTTACAAATTCAAGTATGGCTCAAAGTTAATGGAATTCTTTATATTGTAAAGAGAAAAACTAAGTGCCTTGTTGGAAAGTGTTAATTATAATGTTTGTTGTGCATTTTTGCAGTCTATTGCGCTATCAGCAAAACTCACATATATATATATATATATATATATAATGTATAATGTATATATATACATATATATGCGCATATACATGAATAAGTTAAACAAACAAATGAACTATATTATATGTATGTCCACATATCAGATCAGCTTAATTTATTAGTATTCGTCATGCATGGCGAACAGAAACAGTGGCTGACTTTTAATAGATCCGATAGCTGGAAGTACATAGAAATATCTATATGCATCGAAAAGTAAATACAATGTACATATAAACAAAGCTGTGGGCTATTTAAAATGTAATCAAATGAAAGTAGAAAAACAATAATAATTGGTCACCTGATAAGCGAAAGTTCAACAATGACAACTCACAGACTTAACAAAGAAAAATTGTATATGTAATAAAAAGCACAATTGATTGTAGCCTACAATAATAATGCTTTAATTGGTTTCTCAACTACAAGAAAAGTCTCTCGATCTGCATGGGTTTACCATCTCACAATACAATAAAATGTTAGCATATTTATAATTGTGTAATAATATGTATATTATGGGTTATATTTTGATATAAGTTCTATTTGGCATCGGCAAAGCCCACACGATCGTTGCCCATGTCGAATTCGGTATAGTATTTGCCGATGAAGACATCACCCAGAATCCATAGTGGTCCATTTGGTGGTGGGATGTCCATGCCCATAAAACCGGACAAGCAAATAGTTTTGCCCATTTGAGCAATGCGTAAGATGTAATCTTTGCCCTCCAGCTCAAAAGTCTTGCCACCCAGCACGAACTTAATGACCGGCAGATTGGGTATCAAATCGCAGGAAACCACATACTATGATAGACAGTAAAGATGTATTAATTATATATATATACATATAAACTTAAAACCTTACCTGTCCGCCCACAATGGGTGTGCCACCAATAGCCTGATTGATTGAGGTTGCCTCAGCGGCAGGTGCTGCAATCAGCGAGGTGCCCGTATCGGCAATCACCTGGCAGCCGCCCTTGCACAATTCCACATTATTTATTTGAGCCGAATCCATTTTGATTTGCCAGTATCCCTTGCGTGTTACCGGCAAATAGGTAAAGTCGCCCGTATAATGATTGGTATCGGAGCCACCGAAGATGATTTCGCCACCCTCCGGAGCTTTGGGATCACGATTCAAATAGAATGAAAATACTGGCTGGGAAATCAAGCCCTGTTCAAACATGCCGTAAAATGGGGGCTTCACACCGTCCACAGATATGGAACTGTAACCCAATCCGAGAATACCGTCGAATTTGGCAGCCACAAAAACTAGGCCGGGTTCGCTGAGTGCTTCGGCGAATGTTTGACCCTTGATATCCAAACCGGCGATGTTGACCGTGTCGCTGGACAAGTAACCAGACAAACTACCCGAACCATAGTGTATAGCGAATTCGGTGCCGTTCTTGCTGTACGTGGATGACTTAGTGGCATCGTACTTGTTATGCATCAGGCACGCAATGTTGGTCAGGTGACATTTCTTGGACGGCACCCACAAGTTGGAGGAGCCAGTATCGAAAACTACCTTGAAATTCTGTGGCGGCGAGCCAATCGATATGGGGCCGTAGTACTGGGCATCCAGATAATTCGACAGTGGTTCTGGTGCATCCCCTCCGCCATACTTGATGCGCAATTGATGCAGTTCAGTGCCAACATCAGCGAAATGCCGGCGTGCGGATTGGAATTTTTGTAACGGCACTCGCAAGAGTTCTGGCGCAGCGGGCACAGCCAAGGCCAGGCACGCAGCTAAAAGCAGTAAATACTTCTGCATGACCACTAATAACAATTCAAATGTTGTAGGTTGCGAAACACAAATGACTGATTGAGCTTAACCGTTTATACTGCACTTAATTAAATATTGCGGCGCAGCGAAAATGATTCAGCAAAGAAAATGTACTAAATATGCCCGAAAATTCGAAACCAGGGCTGAACAGCGTTCGGTCATTTAACTTGTTCACTGATTGATTCAGTTCTTTATTTTAATATATATATATATACTTGTTAAATTTTACAATTTTTTCGGATATCAAAGAGTGTTTATAGATGGCACGTCATGCTGTTCAAAAGGCTTTGTAGTTGTATATTTATCGCAAATAAATGTTGAATTTAATCTTACATACAATATCCAATAACCATAGCATTTTGACTTATTGTTACTATTTGAAATGTGCATATTAATAGCTCTGTGCATATCAACTGGGCCATCATTCAAGTAAGCAATTACTTTTCCAACATTTATAATTTTGATTTCGATATATAAATATATATACCACTTTTAAAAATGCATTTTAATTGCTTAAAGTACTCTGTTTTGAAAATTAGCGGTTTACTCATTTTTCAGTACTTGTAGCGGTAGATGGCTACGCCAGCTACACCGATCAAAATGGTGCCCATTAGAAAGCCGATTAGTTTTAACTGAAATTATGAAAAGTCATGATAAGTAATTAGAATAACTTGGATATATCGTTCAGCTTACTTTTGAGTTATCTACCAAGGGTGTTTTCTGTCTAACATTCGTTTTTTGCTCCATTTTTTTAGCTTGACCTAACATCTTCTGATACATTTCCTTCTCATTGTGCTCATCCCGGCGTGCCTTGATAAAGAGACGTGCTAAATCCGATTGTACAGATCGGTTGTCCGGCTCCAATGTCGCGACTTTTTGCAATAGCTTTATGGCGCCTTGCGTATCATTCTTGCCCTCGAGCACCTGATAAGGAGATTAACCGATTAAAACATGAAACATGAAACATGCCACGTATTCAATTTCACTCACCCTGCCCTTGCGGTATAATGCCTTAGGATTATTAGGCTGGCAACGCAACACATGCTCCACGGACTTTAATGCCGCATCGAAGGCCCCAACTTTAATTTGAGCCATTGCCAAATTGTTATATACAATTAGTCGATCCTCTAGTAGGCTTTGCAGGTCACTGTTGGATAACTATTGGGGAAATAAAAACAAGTAACATTTGCAACTGATTACCGTGGCATATTATTATTAATTACCTCCAGATCTTCTTTACCGAATTCGGCATCTGGATCACCATCACGATTATCCAAGTAGTCAAGCGCACGTGTATACAGATGTATGGCATTGTTGTATTCCACACGCTTGTAAAAGTAATTAGCACGCTCTTTTTTCCTTGCACTGCATAAAAGAATTATTACTAATTGTTATTCAACTTTTATCTAAGAGTGGAGACTAACCCATATTTACGCAGCACATCAAACGACTTTAAATCGACAAAGTCTTCGCTTTTAACATCAACCAGTTCCAATTCGTAAATCAGCTGAAAAATAACCAAAACAGGTTTAATATGTTGCACATAGGGTGAAACATAGAGGGGTACTTACATGAGCATTAGGTGGTATAACAGTTTCTGGTGGATTTTCAGTTTTGAGGCCAATGGTGCCATAACCAAAGCGCTGATCAATCTTCACTTGTGCCACTTCGCCCACATGCATCATTGGTAGAACCATGTCCAAGCCCTGCACTACCTCGAAATCGCCGACATGGCATTGGAAGCGTTCCTCCTTTTCAACAACGGTGCCATCCTTCAGTTTTCCAGTAAATGTTATAGTCACTAGATCACCCCGATTGGGACGCTTGGCGCTGGCTGGCGCTTTTTTGATGATACGCTTCAATACCTGCTCATTACCCAAAATATCGCATTCGATTTCCTCATCCACAACTTCAACATCTTGCTGATTTGCGGAATCATCGCTATTGCTAATTTTGACGGCAGCAGATTCGGCTTCGGATGTTTCAGTTTCGTCTATATCTTCGTGGGCTGAACGAATGTCCTGAGTGTCATCGGCATTTGTTAGGTCTTCAAAGGAGCTGCTGCTTGATTTTTCGACGTCCATATTAAACTGCCAGATAAGTAAGAAAAACGTTGGATCATGGAACAAAGGGCACACAAATGGGCACAGCTTAATACTTACTCTAAATGATGTGCAATTTGGTACTAATTGTGGATAAACGATCAGTGGCGACAACTGTTTTTTAAGTGCTGAACTTCCAAACGGTTTTCGCACTGTAACGATCCAACAATTTTAGAAACTAACAACTATTGGAAATATAAATGTAAAATTCAGGTTTGGAAATGATTACTTTCACAAGTACGTCTGACATTTCACAGAGCTAGGGTTGCCAACACACGAACACAGTGGCAAGACATGTAATTTTGATGTAGCCGATATCATACTTAATTTTAAGCAAGGTGGCAACGCCAATCAGCTGTTTGTCATTTGCTGTATATACACATGTTACTGCGTTTTAAAAGGTTTAAGATAATGGGTAAAAGGAATAAAGGTAGCTGTAGGAAAAGAGGTAAAATACACAACCACCGTTGTAAAAAAGACAAGCAGCTATCAGCACGTAAAAGTCGAAAAGCATTGCTAAGTTCTCTCGCAGCTACCTCAGTCACGTGTCAGGAAATAGGAAATCTAACTGTTTCGGTTGCTTCGTCTTTAACTGCACCTGGTGCACCGCAAAACATGAATGTAAGTATCGATGCAATTCAAGATTATTAGAAATATATTCGTAGCATACGTGTCGTGATTATTGGCGGGTCGATGGCTTGTTCTTGGGGGATGCCGACGCAGGCGCTGCAAATCGAATTGCGCACGCGTCAGTCCCCCAAACACCAAAAAAGAAAATTTTGTGTAAAACAGTGCGACTTCCAGAACAAATTTCCAGTAAATTAAATCATTGTGAATTTGTGCATACCGAAAAAGTGGCCAAAAAAGTGCAACAAAACCCACCAAAAAAATTACCTATTAAACGCCGTAAAAAAATGGAGCAAATCTGGCGAAATATCTGCGCTCACTATGATGTGCCCGAGGATGTGACCAACACCTGGTATGCACGCATCGAGGAACATCTGAGCGACGATAGTCCAACTCGCGCCTACCACAACTGGCAGGAGATGATGCAACGCAAGTATGAGCATCTATCGGAATGTGCGCCCAGCATTGCGTTGGCCGCCTTCTTCCAATATTATCATTTCGATGGGAATCGGAGCTGCGTTCAAGAGAATTGCGAGGTATTTGAGGAGTTTTGTCGCGATGCCATGATTGAGGATGTGAGTAGACAAGGATTGCCATAATATATCCTGGGTACACAATTTAATATTCAACATACTAGGAGCATGCTAAGTCGCTTGTGTGCAATCTACTGGGCCGAAAGACCCCCGAGAATGAGGTCACCTGGTCGCATGATGACGAGGCCAATTTGTTGCAGGATGTAGATTTGGTTGTATTGGCGTATGTACCTAATTTAATAAACATTTAACACCCTGTATCTATGTACGTGAGAGGACAAATGAGGCATCACAGTCTATTAAACTGTCCGTCTGTCTTAATATAAACTGTGTATGCATTTACAGAAGTAATTATGCGTACATAGACACAGGGTATTGAATAGTCGAGCACTCTCGACTGTATCATTCGTAACTGGAGTTTAATGCTGCCGTTCTGACACGCACAGCGCTCCGCCGGAGGAGTATAAACACTACACCCAGTTGCTTCGTCATGAGTACGCCAATCTGGATGATGAGAACTATAAAATGATGCGTGTCAAGGTGCTGGAGACGTTGTTGCTTATACCATGCATATATGCCACAGCTGAATACCATAACAAATACGAAGAATTGGCACGCGCCAACATTAGCAATGAGATCCGTGAGCTTAAGAAGTAATCCCCTTGGCCAGGCAGTAGTTAGTCAAAGCGTAGCAGCCAGTATACAATATGCAGTTTTCGTCTGCTTATAACTAATTGTTGTCACAAAGTGTTTTTATTTTTGGATTTGATTGGAAACAACACCTATGCTTGAGACGGATACAAAAATTGTCCAATATGATATAATTGTATCAACCTAGTGATATAAACGATCTTAGCTAGCTGAATTTACAAGCGATGAGCCAATCATAATTTTAGTTAAATACATTCTCAACTCTGTTAGATGTCTAACCTTAGTGGTATTTTAATCAAACTTAATGTACTCAAAATTGTAACATTTTAAAAAAATGATAATATGATATGATATGATATCTATCCAATACGTAAGCTAATCATGCAATTCAATAATAAATTTTGGTGTATATTTAACCAAGTACATATAATGAAGTTTTATTCAAAGCACCTTAAAGTAAAATCGAATGATGATCGCAGTAAGTACGAAAAGTAACTAATTCCTTACTTTTCAATACGCCATACACAAATTAATATTTTAAAATATATAATTTTCATTTGTCATCAGCTACAAACCAACGCCGAGGCAAGTTCCACAATGCCTCCCACGAGGCCGCAATTCCAAAAGTTTATGGATCATCGACCTAAAGTATGAAACAGTATAAGATAATATCTCTTTAATCTTAACATTGGCATCAATTTTAGAAAAATCTTAAGCGGTTGAAAACTAATAAATCAAATATAAATAATAAAAGCATTGCAATAAAACTCGCGAAATTCAGGAAACGCCGTGCATTTAATACAAATTCCAAAAATACGACGCCCCAATTAAGAAGATTACGACGGAAGCAAATACATCAACAACAGCAACAAGTGCAGGAGAAGCAACTCCCAAAACAAAAGCCTTTTAGCCCTAACCAGGTAAATAAAAATACCAATAAATGAATTTCTAATGCTTTTTGAAATGAAGCAGGCGACGGGCTCAAGGACTTTTCCCACCGCTACAAAAGAAGAAGAGATTATACAGGAGATTGAGATTGAGAGCAGTGATGATGATGATTGCATTGTATTGGAGCCGAGTGTACTTAAAATCAATCTAGATGACGAAACAGACGAGGAGTCCACAGAGAATACAACAAGCAGAAATATAGAGGATGACATTCCACCAGAGTCTTGCTTCGAGATAGACACAAATCGTGAGCATCAGTTGTGGGAAAGTTTTTCGAGAAACTCTGCTCGTAATCTGGTATATCCGAATAATAATACTAGCCCATGGCTAAGTAATAATACATGCATTACCATCGATGACAGCTTCGACTGTTCCAACATAGTAAATAGTCCTAGGGGTTCTAAGATGAAATCGCAACATTCGAATAGCTTATTAGATGATAGTGTCATATTTATTCAAGAAGACTTTATACCTCTCTCCAGTGGTAACTGTGAGAATGACAAAAGTGCAAAAAGGAAACTTAACATGAAATCAACGGAAGGTGTTATAAGAACTCCAAAAACGCCAAAGATGAAAACACAGCGTATGAACGAGAGTTTATTTACTTCGACGGAGCGCAAGAAACTTGAGGCTTATAATAGCAACACATATAATCCAGGGGTTGATCCCAATGCTCCCGTCACCCACAAGCGTCCTATTATCATCGATGGGAGCAATGTGGCTTTTGGGTAAGCAACAAAGATCTTAGTTAAATAAGTTTGATTTATTATTTTGAATGTTTTTTTAGTCATGGTCGCTCAAACGTATTTTCTGCGGAGGGCATAAAGTATTGTGTGGAGTATTTCGAAAAAATGGGACACGATGTTAAGGCAGTCATTCCATTGTTTCGCCGTAATGCTAACAAATCATCGAATCCGGCGCTGCTTGATCAATTAAATAGGGAGGGTAAAATTGTATTTACGCCTTGTAAAAATCTTCCACATCAGCAGAGCATTAGCTACGATGATCGGTAAGTGCTTGATAGTAAATTGTAATCTATGTATTCTATTGATATGTATTAATTATATGTTAGCTTCATTCTCCAATTGGCCTATGAGCGCAATGCAGCGGTTGTCTCAAATGATAATTATCGGGATCTCATACATGAAAATGCGGCTTTCAAGAAGATTATTGACCAGCGGGTAATTGGATATTCATGGTGTGATAATATACTTATATTACCGAAGGATCCATACGGAAGATTTGGGCCGCCGTTGTCTGAAATTTTACGTTGTTAGCATTTAAACGAGTTTATTTTTTTCGTTTTATTTATCGTTAAATTAAGAAAAGTGTAATATTGATGAATTTAAATATAAGATGTAATACACTTGAAATGCTGTCATCTTTTAGATTCTTGGCGTAACCGAAACCACCGTTGTGGTGGATATGGTTGTCGATGTCGGTATTTCGATTACGTCTACAGGGCCGTGATAGTCTGGAGGCGGCTCATTCAAAGCTGCTGCCAGATTCGGATTGCTGCACTCTAAATCAGTGGTGATTGTCAGCGTGGAGGCGCCTAGATTACCTTCCTGCTTCACATTGTTGCAGATGTTAAGCTCATCGTAACTGGGCGGCAGATCCATACCCTTGGGCAATATGGACATGTCATCGGCTTGAATGCAAACGCTGCTATTGCCAGAGTTGTTGCCCATGTTGGTCTCATTATTGGCGACGCTTATTTCCATATCACGACGCGCTGTTAATGGGAATAGAAAGTAAAGTTATCATAAATATCTTTTTATAAGCTTTTAAATATATGTGTTATCAATTTAATGTTAACATTTATCTTATCTCTGTTGCCCGTTGAATTTAAATCGTTATCTATCGACATGTACTCAATTATCGATAACTGCGCTCTTATTGTTAGCTAAGCTAGTGAGCTGCATACACGCCTTGAACAGCTGACTGTTAGCTCGGTTGCGCGCAGCTGATCCAGCGGCAACAGATTTGAAGCTGCCTTTTATAAATATTAGTGTAAGTGTTAGCAACAGTCACTAACAAACAGCCACATGTTTTGCAACTAAACACTTAAAGACGCACACTTTGTAAGTGAAACGGCTTGGCCAAGAAGTTTGGCACAAACTTCGATTGGTCATTTATGTAATAGACAAACAATTGCTGACGTTGTTGGGCCAATAAATGGTGAAAGTGGGTGCTGGGTTTTTTCATTTAAATTTGGACAAATATGTTAATGTGACTGAATGCATCTGCATCTGCAACAGGTTTTTGTGTCAAAGGCCATCTTTAATTCATTAATTAATAAAATGTTAATTAGCAAAGTGTAAAGTATTTGACAAATTGTTTTTTTTTTTCGTTTTAAATGTGCTGCAATTTTTTTTGGCAACTTAGTTTTGAGTGAAAGTTCGCGGGTAAAGGTTAAAGACTTTGTGTTAAGCGTTTCATGTTGCTTAATCAGCTAAATTCAATTAACATGAATTTTTTATGAAAACACAAATGCATGATAAGTGAAAACAAAGTTCAAGCTCGTTTGCATGAATGAACGTTTTAGTTGCTCGGTGCAAAGGCTCTTTATCGAACTAGTTCTCAAATAGGTGAAGGGTTGATACTAAAACGAAATGACAACCTGTTGATTTAACGGTTCATTGCCCACAGCTTGTGCACTGACAGCGAGAATACCAAAAATGATCTAAAATGTGTTCAGTTGAATCTTTGCAGCCCACCAGTGCACTACCTGTTCGCACCTGGCACACCTTTTCTAGATGCTGCGACGCGTGCTGGGCTTTGGAGCCTTGGGCGCCGGCCTTGTCAGCACCGGCCTCAGTCTGCACACGAATGACTATGAAATCAACTCGCTGGGCATTGTACGGCTGACGCGTTCCGCCTACGCCGTAGTCGACGTGGCGCTGACCTACAAGCGGGAGCTTTACTACAAGGAGTGGGACAAGGCGACGCCTGAGTACAAGGCGGAGAAAAGTCGCGTGCACAAAATCGCCGCCGAGAAGCTGCTGCAGCTGATCTGTACCAATAAGGGTGTCTATATCAAGGTGGGTCAGCATATCGGCGCACTGGAATATCTGCTGCCCAAGGAGTTTGTACAGACAATGAAGGTGCTGCATTCGGATGCACCACAGAATCCTATTGAGGATTTGTATAAGGTGATCAGGCAGGACTTGAAACGCAATCCGGAAGATATATTCGACAGTTTCGAACGTGAGCCACTGGGCACAGCCTCATTAGCCCAAGTACATAAGGCGCGCCTAAAAACTGGCGAAGTTGTGGCGGTCAAGGTGCAGCATCCGTATGTCAAGGGCAACTCCCGCGTGGACATGAAGACCATGGAAATGGCTGTAAAGGTCCTGGCGCGTATATTTCCAGACTTTAAAATACAGTGGCTGGTGGAAGAGTCGAAGAAGGTGAGTTACTTCTTGACAAATACTTTAAAGATAAATAAGATACATTTTTTCTTTGTTTTAGAATCTGCCCATCGAACTGGACTTTCTCAACGAGGGCAAAAATGCCGAAAAAGTGGCCGACCAGTTTAGGAAATTCAGCTGGCTGCGAGTGCCAAAAATCTATTGGGATCTGAGCACATCCCGTGTGCTGGTCATGGAGTATCTGGAGGGCGGACATGTCACCGATTTGGAGTACATCAAGAAGCATAAAATTGATTCCTTTGCGGTGGCCAATAAGATTGGACAACTTTACTCGGAGATGATCTTCACCACGGGCTTTGTGCACAGCGATCCACATCCGGGCAATATACTCGTCCGGCAGACGCCCAAAAATAATTTGGAAATTGTACTGCTAGATCACGGACTCTATGCAAATCTAAGCGACAAGTTTCGCTATGAATACTCGAAGCTCTGGCTGAGCATATTGAAAGTGGATCGGAAGTCCATGCGCCAGCACAGCGAGCAGCTGGGCATCAAGGGTGATCTGTACGGCTTGTTTGTGTGTATGGTCACGGGAAGACCCTGGGAAACACTCATGCAGGGCATTAACAAAGTCAAATATTCCAAAGAGGAGGTAAGTGGGTATCATTGAATATCGTATTCCCAAGCTAAATTGTTTTCCTTTTGCAGAAGAACACGCTGCAAAGCAATACTTCGCTGGTGTTGCCCCACATCTCGGATGTGCTGGAGCAGGTGGATCGCCAAATGTTGCTCATACTGAAGACGAACGATCTGATACGTGGGATTGAGTCGACGCTGCGCACACAGAATCGCATGACTGCCTTTTGGATGATGTCCAAGTGCTGTGTTCAGTCCTCATATGCGGAGCAGCGGGCACAACAGACGGAGGCAACGAAACGCTGGCATTTGCAGCTGCTCGAACGCTGGGAGCTATTCAAATTGAATATCTACTACCTCTATTTGGGCTTGATTAACTTTGGTTTCCTTGCGGCGCTCAAGCAGGTGCTTTAGCCCCGACTTGAGTTGAATTTAAGTACAAATTAAAATGGCCTAAAAACAATTACCTCGTTGTCTCTGAAGCATGAGCCTGCGTGCATTCTCCTGTCGCTTGCGATGCACGGAACTCTATTTTTTTGATCGTTTTGTAAAAAGAGAGTTATAATTAGCTGGAATTAAGGATTGGTTTGGATAATGTTACCATTATAATTGCAAATGGCATCAGAATCACAAAGAGTACAACAAGCACTATATAGAACACATATCCGGAATAGAAGTACACATAATCCGGTTCTGGTTCATAAATGGGATAGCCTACATCGTAGGGATTCTGGGTTGTGGTCGATGAGATAAACCAGTTGTTAGAGAAGGTGCTCGTTGTTGCACTCAATGCTGCAGTTGTTGCTGCTGCTGTTGCAGGTGTTGCTGCTGCTAAAGCAGGTGTGGTGGCTGCTATTTGCGGTGCCATTTGAGAGGATTCCGCGTAAAGGTCGGCACCTCCCAAAATAGGTTTCACTCGATGTGTCCGCTCAAATTGAACTGAAGCCCGTAAAATTGATGGGCCCCGGCGGACCGACCGACCGATCGACCGACAACTCATCCATCGGTCAGGCACGGCTCACATATTTGCTTTGTAATCATTAGCTGATAAGGTTGACAAAAACCAGTGCCTAGCCAGGGCTTAAAATTCGGTGTGTGCTTCACCTGACCCTCTGCAAGGTACAAATATTCATACCCTGTTATCGGGAGGCAAGTGTATGGGGCTTTATCTAATGAGGCGTTATGATAAATGTGTGCAAATGCCATACAAACTGTCTAAATATCTATCTATCTATATATATATACACTTTTATACATATTTATTTATGATTTATAGCTAGTTTTGCATTGTAAAGACGTTCCTTGTTTTCTTTTTACAGGTGTCAAATGTAGGTGGTTTAGGTATGTGCTTCCGGTTATGGGAAACACGCACGCAACGAAACGGATTTTAGTTTTTTAGCCAGAAACAATCTCTAAATTTATATTATATATAAACATATATATTACATTTTTTATATGGTTAGCTCATTAAAGGGGAGCTAATTTTAACACTATTTTGATATAAATTATTGTTTATATGCGGTTTGAAAAGTGTTATTATTAAAATTTGTTAGCTTATGCTATTTATTTGTGTATTTAAGCGCTAAATATGTTAATTACTTTCGTAAATTACTTATGAAAAGACAATTTACTTAAGTTTTTAGGGCTATATTGAATGCAAATTTAAAAATAAATTTTGAGATTGAGCTGAAGTTTAATTATTTGAAACTAGAAAACGTAACTTTTCTAATAAATATTAATTAAAGTGATTACAAAAGCAATTGAGCAGCCAATATTCCGTTACTTAATTACCAAGGTAATTGTTTAAGAATTAAAAACCAGCTTCACAGTTCTACCCGAAATAAAATCCTTTTTTCATGACTAAAAACACGACTTAGTGCCATCTCTAATTGAGTTGTCGATGATACGAAAGACTTGGGCAAATATTTGCAGCTATGTTTACTCACCTTGCTCGACTTGCGACATTTCCTTCAGTTGCCGCAGCATATAAAAGCGATAGGCAATCATCATGGCCTGCAATTCAATGCCAAACAATAAAATATTATTAATAATTATAATAATATTTGTTATAGTAATATTTACCCGTATGAAGAAGAGGCAAAAGCAAACGATGGCCAAAGCAATAAATAAGCCCGACGAATCCATTTTCAATGCGCCTTATTTTTGTTTTTTTTTAACAATTATTTTCTTTTGTTTACCTTTTTGAATTATTTCGTTCTTCGAATTGCGTAGAAAATGGAAAGAAAGACTTTTGAGTAGCGATGATTCAGAATAAGCCGTTGCGCATGTTTCACGATAAGATATGAATGAATGAACTATATATATAAATATGTTTATATATGCAAGTGCCTCTGTCTGATTCCATTTGATTACATTTTAATCAGTTTCAAGCATAATATAACACCACAAATCGATTCGCCTTCTATTTAGCTCTCTCTCTTACTCTATCGCTTTCCCTGTCTTTAACTGCGTGGGAGCTTTCCTAATTATGGAAGCACAATTCGATTTGGCTAACGGATTGCGAATGGATTTCGTTGGCTCTGCCTGATAATAAAAATAATTAATATTATTAACCATTTTTTATGCGCCCGTAACGGGTATTTGCATTTTATCATCTACTTTATTGGGGTAGATAATGGCGGAGCTTGGACAATCTTTCGAGGAGTGGTTACATTCATTATTTCGCTATATATCGGTTGTTTTTCAATATATCTTGATCAAATTTTTGATTCACTTATCTGATCATGTTTTTCACAGATAATGAAAAGCTTTTTGAAATCAGTGAACTATATCTTATGGCTGCTACAGAAAACTTATTTCTAAAATTAGTTTCTTGCATTGGATATTGTTTTGTGTTTTATTATATGTTGTTTAAACTTCACTTTTCTTGCTGTGAAAAACCTATTGAATCACTTTTCTTGCTGTGAAAAACCTATTGAGTCGAACTAAGGACTTAGTTAAAGAACTCTGATAGGAATACTGAATCTGTTGAGAGATACATAAAACAATTTCTATTTCGATTATAGTACTATATAGTCCTACTCTCCTGTCTGCCCTTCATTCACTTCTACCAAATATCTGTCTAGGGGATTGGATAGTTAGTACTACCTCGTGGCCTCTTATTTGCTTCTTCTTGCTTTCAGCATTGTGTTATCTCGATTTTTTGCTCTGGGCCTTCGCCACTTCAATAAGCAGATTGCATTTCGCTTGCCTGTTTATGACTTTTGGGCTTATCGCTGTGCAAACCCGCCAACAGGTGAGACGTGCTGTCTGTTAGCCACGCCCCTTTTTGCCATACCGCTCCCTTTTTAGCTGAAAGCGAAATGCGCAGCCAGTTGCAGTCGTTAACCGTTAATTAAAGTGAATGGCCGCTTGGCATTTCTTTTTTTTTTTTGGATGAGATGCACCTTGACCTGGCCCACAGCTTGCACTCACACACGCACACACACACACACACGTATTTGATTATCGCTCTTTTGTGCATTGCTCATTTGCATAACCCACGGCTCGAACATAAATTATGGCAGGTGCGAACGAGCACCTGCTGGACTAAAATCCTTTCTGCCAGTGTGTATGAGTGTGTGTGTGTCTGACTTTCAATCTTCTTGGCTCTTTTTTGGCCTGTGGCTTTTCTTTTGTGTCTGGCATTAAAACAAATCGCTTTAAATTATCTTCGACAAAAATAAAGGAATATTCTTTGAATAAACATTTTAAGCAAATAAGAAAGAAAAAATACCTAAGGTATTTTTATAACCATGTAAGACTCTAGATTCAAATAATTTTCCGCAAAATAAAACGCAATTTTCATTGATTTTCCAAACATATTTATTTCGGTTTGAAATCAATAAAACGAATTAAAAAAAGCACCAGACACGAGAAAGTTTTTTCATTTCCATACAACACATAATTTATATATACGATATATATTTATTTATATATATATATATATGCGTTATATATATATATAAATGACTAACATCAACTTTTACTTTTATTATTTATCAATTTATCAATAAATATTTTTGTATTTTATAACACACATTTTTATAATTCTTGCAAATTTTATTTTAGGATTTGGCACAGTAAATGGAAAAATCAAATAAATTAGTTAAAAATAATGGAATATATATGTTTATATGTATGTATGTATGTATGTATATTGTATATAGTTTGCCAGTTTTAAACGGTTTCTATTTGATTTCAATTCTATTTTTTAGCAATAAATACTTCATTTTTATTTTCGTAGTTTCCGCACTTTTAATTGGAAAAACTTAATGAAAGTGTGTATGCGTATGTGTGAGGGACTGTCGCATGCAATTAACATGCGTCAATCCAATTGAAATTTAATTAGCTGCGTTTTGTTCACAATTTTATTTACTTTTGTGTTTGTTTTTGTTTATTTTTTCAATTGATTTTCCGCTCGTCAACTGTAAAAAGAAAGATGGTAAAAATATATATATAATTTTTTGTTTTGTTTTTCATAATTGCAATCAGCGTTGCGTAAATATCATCCACATTGTACAAATAATTTATTTACATTTTTCTTGATCAGAGACATTGCGTTGGCTCATATAAAATTCATAGATTCACACATGGGTTTTTTTTTTGCGGTCTTAAATCAAATTTCGCTGACTGCAAGAGAAAAGCAAGGAAAGAGAGACAAAGAGGATGGAGTGGGTGTTCTTATAAAATTATTTCTTTTATATATATGTAGTCTACACATTCATAATTTATGCTCTAGGCCAGATTTATGGTCCATGCACATGTCGGAAGCATATTTTAATGCTTCGCCTGAAAGTATGCAACGTAAATTTATAACACCCTTTGATTAAGGTTGTATTAAGTATGGGAGAGTAGTTCGTGTTGTTTGTTCATTTTGTGTCACATTTTAATTAATTGAAATGCGAATTTCTTGTTAATAGTTGCGTGTTGTTTGTATGCTAACAATGTTAACTAAAATGTCAAACATATAAGAACCTTAATCAAATATCGCACACAAACGCACACATTCTCACGCACGCACAGATTGTAAGGTAAACTGCAGAAATTGTGGGAGACAAGACACAAATCAATTTGCATGAGGATTGAAACTTTGTAGCCAAACTTTCTTTTGCGTGTGTGAGCTTGTGTGTCTGTGCAAGTGTGTGTTTGACTAGGTCTAGCAGAGACTTAAATTTGAAATTCAAATTTATGAAATTGCAGCAGTCGAAGAACGTAGATTCACCCACACACACACATATGTATACTAATATATGTATGGGTATTTTTAGAGCTCTCTCATACACACACACGGGCGCACAAATTTGTGGCATTTTGTTGATGCCTTTACAATTAGATGGCACAGCATACTTTTTCGTGCGTCCCCCACACGTCACAAAAGCCTTTTATGTGGTGCAAATTTTGTGTGTAGTCTGGCAGCCCCGCCCCCTCCCCTCTTTTTCATTCAGACTTTGTGTCCATTTGCTCGTTGTAAGTCGTTCAGATGGAATCAAGTTGTTAGCACAATTAGTGTGGGCGTGGCTGCGGTGTGGTCTGCGTAGGCGTGGGATTGGACGTGGGTGGGCGTGGCTGTTGCGGCTTTCATTATCGGCTACGTGCCTCATTTTGTCCATGAATGTTAAGTAAAATTAATTGCGTAGCCGCTGGCGCCAAAGTGTGCGAATTGTTGCCGCTTTGTTTGCTTATTTTTTGATAACAACAACAACAACAACAACAGCAGCAGCTCGAGCAAAGTTTTTGAATAATTTCATTAATGTATTTGGTAAAATTTGTTCGCCTGTGAGATATGCAAGAATTTTCACACAAGGAAATACACAGCCATACACATACACATACACGCACGCACACATTGCTTCTGCTTATTATAATTTATAATTAGCTACGAAATTTGTGAAACAACAAAATTGACTTTTGTTTGCTTTGGACACAAAAAAGGGCACAGCCTTAGTCGGCTTATGGGAAGCTCAATAAAGTCATATATATATTTTTTAAGAAATTCGTATACAAATAATTAATTGAGTAAAGAAAATATTTTAAAAGTTTCTCGCAGATTGTTTGAAAAGTAAGAAAGTTATGGAAGAAAATTTGTTTGCTTACTTAGCAATTGAGCAAGTTACATTCTACAGGGTAGCACGAAGTCAGTTTTGTTTTAAGCAAGATAGCTCAAAGTATTTTTTAGACCTGTATTGCCTTTTCTCTCAATTCAATTATTTAATAATTTAGTAGAGTATTATGTAGTCAGATTTGCATTTAGTATAATATTCAGCAAAGTACAGGGTATTACTTAAATTTGTATAACGATTGTTCATAATTCAAATATTCAGACAGAGTATTACTTAGTCAGCACACTGAACAGCCGCTTGTTTTGTTTATCAGCTAACATTTTTAATTATACTTTTAGGATATTGGCAAAAAGTTTGCACTGCGAGCAGATTGGACAAACAAAAAATAAAATAATGGGCAAGCGGTCGAGTTAAAGCCAAGGTCCCAAAAAAACAAAAACAAAAGCAGATCCACAAAAATGTTATACAATAAACTTTAATGAATTACACTTTGCAGCGTAGCAAGAGGGCCTGGGCCTTAAAATCCTTGAGCAAACAGCAACTGGGAAAAAACCCGCTCACGCACACACACAGAATGTAAAAGGAAATGAAAATATGTCGACGGAAATGAGCATTGACGCCATCGCTGCTGCGGATTGGGCATTGGGCATTCGAGCATTGGAGCTTGTCTCTTTGTGTATGGGTGTGTGTGTGTGTTTCTGGTCAAGTCAAGTTGCCTTGGCGCTGATTTGGCTTCAATAAGGCGAGTGGAGCATTAAGTTGCCGTTTCATCATTGTCAACAGTCGCAGTCGCAGTCGCAGTCGCAAACAATAAATATTGTAAACAATTTGTTGTGCCTGATGCTTGATACCCCCCTCCCCTTTCTCAAGCTCTTTCTCTCTGTCACTCTGTATGTGTGTGTGTAGAAATGGCAGTGCAAATATTTGTACACGCCCAAAGAGGAAATAAGGTTCCAATGCGCAATCCGCAAAACCCTTCGAGCCCATAAATTATCATCATCAGCAAATGGCTGTGGCTGTGGCTGTAGCTGTGGCTCCTCTCGCTGCGTTTACAATTTCCAATTGCCGCATACTCCTGCAAAGCAAACTCTCTCTCACACACACACACAGTTGGTGTACACGTGGCCAATGTGGCATTAATTAAATCAAGCATCATTAAGCGACTGTGGCAGCGCCAGACGCTGAATGGGCGCGGTTGTGGCCTTTAGCTTTGGCTGCATACAGATTTGCCGCCACAAGTGGCACAGTGTGCACGCATTTGCAATCAATCGATGCAGGAGTATCCCTTATCGCTTATCGATCTTTTTGTTGCCTACACTAATTAGTCGTTGATTGATCATCGCTCACCAACAGCCTTCGACTAGTGCATATTAATCGATAGTTTATATTGCAATGAATATCACTTATCGATAGTTATTTTCAGTGCCTGTCTTCTGCTTCTGTTTAAAGTCTGGTGCTTGCTATCTCACTCACTCGTACGATCGCTGAGCAGCATGTTGCGTGTTGCGTGTTCCGTTATACCTCCAATAAAACACCGCAATAATTAATTGTTGTGTTAAATATGTAATTGTTTCCACAGTGCCAGACGAGTAATTGAAAATTTGCCCTGCGGCTTGTTACGTAAAATTTCATTTGGTGAAGTGTAATTTTATGGCATTGCCGTTTGTTTTTATCGAACTGTCTATTAAAGTGTGTGTTAAGTGCTCAATTGGACTTTAAAAGCAAATCCGGCATCATTACTCATTCAAGCCTTAGACTGTTGAATAGCGCACAATTTCTAACAAGATGAATAAATGTGAGAATCCATATGCATACACATTAATGCATTCATACATACATACATAAGCACGGCTTTAAGTCTGCACAAAAATTCCCTAGAGAGGAGAACGACATTTTGGGAAATTTTCGGGACATTTACTTTAAGCACGTATAAATTAAATGACAACACAGAAATTTGTTATTACATTCTTCTATTATGTGTAAGTGCATTTTTGTCTAGCAGAATGCATTGTCTTGGGGCCAAGTCTGGCAGCTGGCCAAGTCAAAAGGGATAAAGTGTTGGACTAGGAGGTGTAGTGCCAGATGCGCTTGTTGGTTTAAACAACAGCAAATGCACTTCGCAAAGGCTTTTTGCCGGGTGAGTTGGTTTGGGGTCCCACACATCCTCCAGCCGAATGGGACACACACACGCACAGAGTGGCGCCGTTTTTTGCTTTGGCTTAAATGGGCTTAACGTACACAAAGTCTATTTATTGCGCCTCTTGTTGAGGCCATTTTTCACTGGCGAGGATTTCGCCGCGCTTGAACGCTTGAAATTTCATTTGCTAAATGTAATTCGATTTAAGTTTAAGGCATTCGCCATTTGCTTTTAGCCGTTTGCTTTTTGCCGTCTGCCATTGTGAATTGCAATGTATTTTTCATAGCTACGATTTCCTTCCTTTTTTTTTTTGAAGCTTTCAGTTCATTGTGCAAAAGCAAAGTGCAGCAGTTAGATATAAAATGCATTCCATTTAGTTATTTTTGTGTGCGTTGAATAAACATGGCTTAAAGTGCATATTTCATGTTTGCCAGTGACAATCATGAAGATTCAAAGATTCATTTATTATTTCTTGCAGGGTAGTGAGATAACTTTCAGTAAAAATGTATGAAATAAGCGAAACTAAGAAAAGCTTCAATAATTGCAATTATATTAAATTATTTATATTATTTAAATGGGGTTTTCTTATAAAATCCACAGTATTAAAGCTAAGCTTCTCATATCCATGTTGATTGAAAATATATTTGATTACTTTTTTTTGTATGTTTTTAAGCTCTTAGCTCAAATATTTTTCTCTATATTTCTCTGATTTTTCTGCTCTCAATTAAATTGAAAATTTTAAAATGGGTTTTTATTTGAAGTTTTTTTTTGTAGCTTTGGTTAAAAGCGCAGCATTCGAGTGAAGGAGCGAGCTTCAAATTGTTTTGCATATTGCTTTGTGAAAATATGGAAATGGGACTTGTCCATGGAACTGTGTAAAATCAAATTTGCCGACCTTCTAAAAGGGGTGGGTGCTGGGGAAATGGGTTAAAAGGGGGTTTGGGGATTGTAGCCCAACAAATGTTGCGTCTCGTTTACAACAATCGGCTAAAAATTCACAGCAACAACAAGCGGAAAAAACACAACTGGGCTAAAAGCAATAAACTGGTCGAGTTGGTCAAGTGGTTGGCAATGCCAGTGTTGTGGTGTTCATGCTGCCCAACCAACCAACACCACTGCCACGCCCCTCCGCCCTTTTTTGGGTGGAAGTGGAGCTTTGCCAACTCAGCAGGCATTTAGTTTTGTGTAAAATGCAATTTGCTACTTTTGCATAAAAACCACATTGTTGTTGTTATTTTTGTTGTTCTCTCTCATACTGTACATAAAACACTTATTAAGGGGTATATGAATTTTTGGCCGACAGCGAACTAGTCAGCAAATTATCATTGGCAAGAGGAATTTTTTTTTATTTTTTTTTTAGTTGTTTAAAATTAGTTGCGGACTACAAATTTGCAATGCTAAAGGATTTTGCTCTGCTGGCTGGTATGATGTTAAGTGAACTATAAAAAAGGGAACTAGTTAACAGAACCATAATCAAATGGCCTTAATTAAATTTCGAGGTTTCGTAAGTTAAAATAAATTTGAAATTAATTGTTTTGAAATGTAATAAACATGGCTAAAGACTAATTAAAATATTATTTTGAGTGTAAATATGAACAAATGAACAAGCTCGCAAATTAATTAACTTATTTGTGTGCTGTGATTTTATTATTAGTTAATTAAGCTTAGATTCTAATGAATTGGGGCTCTATTTAAGAACTAAAAATTGCTATATAATAATTATATATAGGTTGGTTCAATTTTGGAATAAAAAACTTGTAATAAGCACGCTTGCTGAAAGTGATACACTTAAGAGAGCTTGAACCAATTGCCTGTCCTGATTTTTGGTTTGTGGAACCAGTTTTCCACTTCAACGGACAAAGGGTTCAAAATTTATGTCCAAATTTGGATCTGGTAATTATGAACAAATAATAAAAGGGTAAATTTGTTTATGCTTTGTAGCTGAATCGTTATGTTACTTTAGTGTTTTAAAAAACTATTTGGGATTCATTATTCAGCACTGTTTTTGCTTTATAAAATGAAAGTTGGTATGCTGTATATTAGCCTACAAAAATGAATTCAAAATATAGCTGGAATGTTAATTTATTTTGATAAGTTGCGCAAACAGTTGTCAAACTTACTCACAGTTAAACATTTGTTCACGGTTTATATTTAAAACGCTGCCTGGTATGCTGTTATGTGCTCCAAAATAAATGCTGTGCTTTCAATATGAGGAATAGAAAGAAAAATATTGTGCTTTGAGCAGCTTTTGCAATGCAATTTGTGTTAAATTGTATAAAATTAGCTTGCAGCTAACAATTTTGCTTGGCAGCTTGGTATGGTGTTCAAATTGCTGCACAGCATTTCAATGGAAAATTGCAATAAACGTGTTGTAACTGGCCAACTTGACTTTGTGTGCTTGCGTCCTTTGTAGACAATGTTTGTTAGGGGATTATGGCTTATACTATTTTGGCATGCAGAAGGTATTACTACACACACACACACAGACACACACAAGCACACACACGCACGTAGAGTTTACAGTTACCTCAATTTACGTAAATGGCTGCACTTGCTGCTCGGCGTCCAATAAGCTTAAATCGTTGAATGTTGAACAATTTTCCAACACTTGGCTGCTGGTTGCATTAATTAAATCAAAATCAATGGCCAAACGATGCTCTGAATTGGGCTCCCACTTGGAATGTGATTCGTTGAACTCCTCGGGGGGATTAACTTTGCTGCAATTCTGTTGGCAATCAACTGCATAGCATAGCTCCAACTCCTGCTCCTGCTCCTGCTCCTGCTCCTGCTCCAGGCTTCTCGGTGGCTGATGGATGCTTGTCAAAAGCTGAATTTGCTCCTCGTAACTGTAACCGTAGTCGTATTCATCGTATTCATCCATCAGTGATTGCTCCGAGTAGCTTTCGTCATCATCATCGGCGCAATCAAAGTAGCCGCTCTGTGGATTGTTAAACTTGATTAGCTTAATCGCTAGGGATGTGGATGGGTGAACTAAAGGGAGGAAGGGTTACCTAACCTCTCAAGAGATGAAGAGAGGAAATTAATCTCCATCTCTAGAAGTGTTATCCTTTTTTTTTTTAAATCTTATTACTCTCTTATAGGCCGTACATGTTGAAGAAAAAAATGGTTTCTTTCTTTTCCTTCGGCCAGAAGTTGGAAGAGAAAGTGTTACCCTCAATCTTCTGTATTCTTTACATGCAGTCGATAGAGAAGAGGTGGTGTAAACCTATCTTTCCCACCTTTCTACCACCTGTGGAAGTATAACACTCCCTCCTCGTCAGACAGCAGATGGAGGTAGAGATATATATTAGACTCCCTCTCTTTAGAAAGAAGATGATGTCCCGGCAACTGATGGAGAAGTTAGAGGAGTTCACCTCATGCCCTTTTCCTTCTACCACCTGTGGAATTGTTAGACAGCAGATGGAGGGGGACATAAAGATTAGACTCACTCCTTATTTCAGAAAGAAGACAGAAAAGAAAGAACATATATCTCCGTTTGAAGTTAATGGAGGAGTAGGAACTGTTTTGCTCCCACTTCCCTCTTCCTTCCAGGCAGAAGGCGAAGGTCTTACCTTTTCTCCCATATTCATCTACCAGTGCAGAACTGACATACAACAGATGGAGGATGATAACTAAGTGTAACCTCCCATTCCTTCAGAAAACAGACGGACGTTCTCTCTCCTTTCATCCCTCTGCCATCTTTCTCTGACCAACAACCCACCTGACAGTCCAAGCAGCGGCAATTATCACAGAGGCTGCAGCTCAGTCCAAGCATATCCGCCGCCTCCTGGAACAGTTCATAGCTGGAGGACCTGTTGGCTTGTTTATGACTCTCTGGCTTCCGCTCTGCGTCGCTTAGTTTGTTGTTGTTGTCATTATGCATGCTCCAATTGTTTGCCTGACTGTTGTTGTTGTTGTTATTGTAGTTGTTGCCGTAGTTGTTGTGATTTTTCATGTTGCTGCTGTTGCTTCTGTTATCCTTGCTGGCTGAGTGAGCCGCAAATGATGATGCGACCGCTGAAGTGGACATGGACAAGGATGTGGACGTGGACGCTGGGTAGGGATCCGCCTCATTGCTGTTGGCCCTGAAATGTAAAGTTTACTCGTCCTGTATTTAGCTTTTGGTTGACTAAACTAAACGTCCAATGCACAAATGAACAGCAACTCAACAGCACAGAAAGCAAATCCTAAATAGAGGGAGGCAATAGTTCATTCAGTTGAAGGATGAGTTGCTGGTATGCAAATTAAAATTAAACGTTGCATACTTTTCAGCATCCCTTAATTTAAGCCTAAACATAAGTCGGTCTTTAAATATAAATAAAATTTGCTTGAAAAAGAACTTTAAGGCTTTTGCCAATGTGAAATTATACACAAGAATAGTTAAGAAGAGGAAGAGTTAAGAGCTTAATATTATAATTACTAGCTAAAGTATTAGATGTTTAGATTCTTTAACTTGAAATGTAATATAACATTGCTTAATGGCAATCCGCTTGTGCTCGACTGGAAGATACCCTGTTCCTGGTATTTAAGAATAGAAAGCATGAATACGACTACCCACTATCAATGGGTAAGGACCCAGCCCATTCGCTTAGCTTTAACGACTTCTGCTGTCATTTAAAAAACTCAATTAATAAAACAAATAGATTTTAGTTATAACCCATCAACAAGTCTTGTTGACGCTGTGTTTTTTATTGATTCCACAATCAAAAGCAATTCCTCACTATGCCTAAGAGGAAGAGGAACTGGAATACTGTGGGCTGTCATGGAGTGTTGGTTGTGCGACCGATAGTGGTGGGTCGGCGGCAGAAGCCAAAGCTATTCCAACGACGACCAGGAAAATCATTGAGAAGTTCATTTTTGGTGTTTTAGTCTTTCGCTTCAACTATATCCGATCTGAATTTGGGCTCAGCTTTTATACTCCAGATTGAAGGCTGTGGCTGATTGAATTTGAAATGCTTGCATAATAATTCCACAAGCGTGAAAAATTGCTTCAGCTTGTGTAATTGAAAGCAGGTGTTTCAACCATTCTAATATGGTTTTATTTTGAAGTTCCATGGAATGGAATATAATTGATGCATGCAAATTTGAGTAGCCGAAAAGCATCTTTGATACCTTTTCCTTTCTCTTGCAACTGCGCATTTTGTTAAAACCAACTGCATTGCAGAATATTCAAAAAAAAAGGAGTTGCCTGTCCTTTTGCTGAAAACCTCGATTTTTCAGTTACTTGAATAAAGTGGGTGGGGTAGGAGAGGGTGGGCGTTAGGCACCTGTTCAAGGTGCTGCACAAAAATGCAAAAAAGTTGCAGACTAAGCGACAAACTTTTTTCATACTCGTTTCTTTCTTTTTTTCTTATGGTAACAAGAAATTATTTTGCAAAGTTATTTTTTGGCATACTTGAAAGCTGCTTTGATGGAGTTGTCGCCAAGACCCCAGAATTTGATACCCTACCCCCACCCACTTCGCATTTGATGAATGCGAGAATTCTCTTGTAATCAACTGTAAAAATGAAGGCGGGTGCATTTCCCTGCAGAGACGAGGCTCACTGTTCTAATTAAAGTTGCTAATAAATCAAAGGAACTTTTGCAGCCTCCACAACTGCAATGCCCAACCCTCTACCCTTCGCCCCTTACTCGTATTTGCCCCTATCGCCTCTTCGCATCCTCCTCTCGCTTGCAATTAATGAAATATTCAACGCTTTGCACTTTGACGACATTATTACGCAAGGACTCGCAGGACTCCGCTCTATAAAGAACATTATTTTCGGGCCTCTTTTGTGTTAGCGAAGGAAAAAGTTGAAAAGTAGGGAAAAGTGGGCGTGGCACCGCCTGCTAGAAAAATGCAACTTTGGCCTTAACTTTTTGTATTTTGCCATTCTTTACTGCCAACTTTTTATGGATGTTACGCCCACAAATTGCATCGAACAGCTCGTTAGCTATTGAAATATGTTTGTTGCACTTTATCCGTTGCAAGCTGCAAGTTGCCAGCTGCCACATGTGTGCGTTGCATGCATTTTAATCATCTTTAAAAAGCTAAACGGAAAGTTGGATTTTCTAGTTTAATTTGATGAATAAGTTCAAAGGTTGATGTTGCAGCTGTGAACATTAATGAAGCTGGTTCATCACGATTGCCAAAAGAACAACTCAAAAGAGCTTTTAGTTTATTGAATAGTAAAACAGGTGAATCATTCATGAACAATGAGTTAATCAACTGAGAAAAGAGTATCGATCACTGATCATTCTATAAGTACAGTGGTTAATTTTTATGAACAATCAGATTAATGGTTCGAGTCAATCCCATTATAAAGTTCACTTTAAAGCTAGGGTATTGGCCTGTTAAGCGCTTCACCGACTTCTCTGTTAGCGCGTTAATTTTTCAATTTCGCAAATGGCTGAGCCAGAGAAAACTGGACTCGACCCTATTGCCAGAGCGAGCTCCCAAGTTTCCTCTTAACCGCTTTTTTAATCCACCGCAAACCCCTTTTCCGACCCCCTCGAAAGTTTTTCCGTGTTAAGCGCTGGTGATCAAAACTTATGACTTCATGAACAATGCAACAAAAACTGAAACACAGCAAAACAAAGGCTGTGGGAGAGGTGGCGCGGGGGCGTTTCAGGTGGGGGCAGCTGCCACATTGTGAACAGCTAATTGAATGCAAAAACAACGTTGAACTCATCTTGCGGTTTGCTTGTCATAAAGATTCATTCCCCAAAGGCACAAAACGTGCGAGCTCTTCTTCTTCATCTTCGGCATTTTCAACAAATATTCGAATAAATAATAAATCGTTAGATTAAAACTGAATATTTATAGACAATTTGGTTCGATCCACTAGAAAAGCTATTAAAATGAAGCTTATTAGCAATAAATATTAGATTAAGTTGTGCTACGTGCTGTTCATTTCAAACAGCAGCTGCTTTTGCTGTTGTGCAACACTATCAAATAATCTGAAAATAAATATAAATCTGTTTAGAAAATACATGATAGTTAAGTGTTTAACTGCAGATGCTTTATGAATTGTTCAACACTGTAAAATTGCATGAGAACTTAAACAAATCAACAGCAGTAGAGTTTATCATGTTATAACATTATACAAAATATATTAAAGTGTTGATAACTTGGATATTAAACAAATAAAAATAATATGGCAGCTTCTTTAAGTATTATTAAACACAGTGAAAGCAATGAATGAATTAATTAAAGCTGAGCTCCTTAAGCACTTGGAATATTCTCTTTAACTGCGATAACTGTCTTGCTATCGATAAATGTTATCGCTAAATCGCTTGTCTCTCGATTACTTTGGCTGCTGCTGTAAAGATTTTGTTTCGCCTTGACTTGGTACAAGTTTCATATCTGCGTGGAAAACTTAATGACGAAGTTGTTGTCATTCCACAAGCTTGTGGCAAGCGTGGCAGAACAGGGAAGAAGAGGCTGGCAGTGGCGCAGCAAAATTCCGTTAGTCCAATAAACTTGTGGCACATAAAAAGTTGGCCCACACAATTTTAGCACCGCAATATGCCTCAATAACATTTATGAGAATTTATAAGTTTGGCCGTAGAGTGAAGAAAGGGCGGGGAGGGTCTAGTGGGCGTGGCAAGTACCTACCTGGCTTCCGGTGTGAGCTGCTGCTGCTGGTTGCTGCGCCATTTTTCTTCTTCGAGAAATTTCAAAAACTTTGTCTTCTTGGCAATAAGCGTTGATTTGACATTGGTGCATTTCTTCCTGTTGGCCACGGCGCCAACAGCTGCTGCTGCTGCAGCTACTGCTGCTGTGGTTGCTGCTGCTGATGTTGTTGTCGCTGTTGCTGCTCCCTCTTGCGTATTGCAACGGCATCTTTGCAAGCTATTGTTATGGCACCCAGCTGAGCAATTGTTGCTGCTGTTGTTGATGTTGCCGTTGTTGCTGCTGCTGGTGCTGCTGTTGTTGTGGCTCTGCTGCTGATTTCTGTGGCTGACATTTTGGCAGACATCGCCAATGGCAGCCACATTGCAATTGAACAATTTCTGAAGCGGTGAACACATTGCGGTTGACATTGATGTAGCGACCGGATTTGTTGTTGCTGCAGTGGCAGCAACTGTTGCTGTTGTTGCACCGACTGCTGCTGTTGCTGACGAGTTGGCTGCGCCAAAAGTTTTGAATTTATGCTGCAAACTGCAGGCGGCACTCGAACAACTTGCCCCAATTGAATTGCCTTTTATCCTGCTGCTGCTGCTGCTGTTGTTGCTGTTGTTGTTGTTGTTGCTGCCATTCATTTCACGCCCTGTTGCTGACCCAAAGTCCTGCAAGCGGCGACACTTGACCCAACAGTTTGAACCCAAACAATTTACAAAAACTTACCCCGTATGCCGAATTGTAACCCGCATTAAGGACGTAAATCGAATTTTGATTGCTGCACTGATAAACCATATCGTCCATTGTTTGACCTATTTTTCAATATATATATAAATATATACAGTTAATGTTATTATAATGTTATAAAATATGTTTGAATTACTATAGAAATTATAAGACATTCCTCTTAAAGTTAATCATGTACATGTTGATAAACTAAGAAACTGACTTTCCAGCTAAAAATTGTAATTGCAGTTCAAATATTGTGTTGCATACTTTTTGGGGCTCCAACAATTCAATATGCGTGCAAATAATAAAAGATATGCAAATCAAACATTGTTTCACAAGCTGAATTTCAACGCCTGCTGCTGTCTAAAAAAAAAAAGAAAAAATGAAATGGAAAACCAAATGAAAATGAGAATGAAAATAAAAGAAAATTCATTTAGATTCTGATTGATGGAATTGCGTGAAGGCAGGTTTGATTTGTTTGCTGTTGCTATTGTTGTTGTAGTTGTTGTTATTTTGCATTACCCGCTGAACTTTCAATAAATCTCGTTTCGTTGATATCCGAGGAAATGCTTAAAAATTTCCACGGTTCGCGTTGCCTTTTTCCACGCCTTTTCAGCTCTTGTATGGAAAGTGTTGATTGTTCTTCTTGTTGCTGTAGTTGTTTTTGTTGCTGTTGTTGTGGGTAATGTCCGGATGGCAGGTCGTGTTGCTGGTAATCAAAGCTGCAATTACCGCCGTACACGTCCAATTGAAGCGGAAATTTATGCTGTTGCTGCTGCTGAAGCGTGTAAACGCCAGCATCGAAGGAGACGACGTTTCGTCTATGTTGCTGTTGTTGTTGTTGTTGTTGTGGCTGCGGCTGCTTCTCGTTGTTGTTGCTCCTGTTACTGCCGCTGTTGTTGTTGCTGGAGCTGCTGCTGGAGCCAAACCAGCTCGTTAGCCACAAGGTTTGCAGGTCTAAAGAGAGACACAAAGACATACAGAGAGTGAGATGACGCGAACGAAGTAAAGAGAGAGAGAGAGAGAGAGAGAGAGAGAGAGATAGAACGTGCTTTAGACAAACATATTGTGCAAAAATAAACAAGTTTTGTGGATTCGCTTGAAATGTTGCCTTTTAGATTTGTTTAATGCACACGCTGAGCTTTTCGTTTCTTTTGTTTTTGTTGTTGTTGTAGCCATTTGTTCCCGCTTGAGTCGATACGCCGAAGGACTTTTTGTTAGTCGTATTGCTTGGCAAGCATTTCAAATTGTGTGTGCTCAGTTAAAAGAATACCACGACTAGGGCATACCTTATACTATCAGACTAACTCGACTGTGACATACTCTCGAGTCTTTTTGTTAAAGTTTTAAATGTAATCCGATTAAGTCTATAGTAAGTAGTATATTCTTGTGTGATCCAATAACTGAATCTTAAAGCGTTTTCTGAGATATATATCTAAATAAAGCTGAAGCTTAAGTTAAGCTTCTTAAATTCTAATATAACATCTCTTCTCTATGTTGAACCTTTTTTTTATATTACTTATTGAAGTAAAACCAACAAGTTATCTGTTAGGAATAATTTACCTCTATTAAATACAGTTAGCCAGCGCTGTTTAATGAATTTGTAAACCTGCAGCTGTTACACAACACTGCTTTAAATGCATTCAACATCTGCTACGTTTATTTTAAAGTACCTGCAATTAAGCTAACGACAACACTTTGTGCAACACTTAAGAT
Organism: Drosophila pseudotalamancana; assembly: GCA_037075185.1. Lineage (NCBI taxonomy): Eukaryota > Metazoa > Arthropoda > Insecta > Diptera > Drosophilidae > Drosophila > Drosophila pseudotalamancana. The sequence goes on along the minus strand of JBAMCK010000607.1, from coordinate 35,503 downwards.
TTGAGCAACCCCTTGGCTAAAATATCACTTAGAGGGCATCAAAAAGAGAAATAAAAAGAAATGCGTGGGCGATGATAAAAAAGAATTGAAAGGCAGCTCATTGAAATTGAAGAGCAGCCAGCGTTGCGGCTCATTCATTGCGCTTGTTACCGGCTCCATTAAAAAGAAGTATATTTCTTCTTCTTTTTTCTTTTTTTTTTTTGAATGCTATCTGGCATTGCTTTCTAAACAGGCCCAAATACAACAATGGACAACGGACCACAACAACAACGAAAATAAAGCAACGAATTTGTTTTTGTGGCACGCAAAATAATCAAAAATAATCCTTTTTTTGTAACCCCCCATTTTTTTGTCTCTCTTTCCCTTTCCTTCTGTTTGTTGTGGGGCTTAGTTATGGATCCCTTTGTTGTTGTTTTGTTGGATTTATCATCTGGCAACGCTCGCTGATTGTTTTGCTTGCCATACATTGCGTATACGAAATATTTGTGCTAAACAACCGAACCGGACGTAAACCTCGACACTAGTCAACAAATTACTGAAATGTCCCTTCAACAATTGTATTTGTCCAAGCTCAATTTGTATGCAAAATCATGTGGCCAAATTGCTATTTGGCCATTCTTTACGTACACACAAATTCTGGCCGCATCAATTTCAATGAAAAAGGCTTTGATCGCAACTGTTGCCATTCATCAAAATGTCACTGAAGTTGACCCTGCCAGGGTATACCCTGCTTTTTACACACAAGCCAAATCTTTCTGATGTGCTGTCATTAATCGCAGCTAAACCTCTATGCCAGAAGAAGAAGAGTAGGTAAACGGAAACTGTAGCCCAACTAATACGTGTTAGAGCCAAATATACACATAGAAAAATATGTCCATAATTTGTTAAGTAAAATGGGAGTTTTGCTTATAAGGAATGCACTGCAATCATTTATCATTCAGCTGTAGAGAAAGTCGATTAGTTATTATTAAAGTTAAGCTGCAAAACTTTCTCTGTATATAGGATTTTATATATGTGTATGTTATTTATATTAATGAAGATAAATACACATATATATTTATATTTTTTTTCTTTCATATAAAATCATATACAAAATATTGTTATTTCAATATGTTCATATGATATTCGAATTTCTCTCAGTGTACGTCATCGTATTACACACATCAACGGAAGAGCTATTAATGGAAGGTGTCATTGTTGTCAGTCGCTGTTGATATGTGTGTGGATATATTTGGGTGCACGTGTATGTGTGTATTTGGGTTGATATTTGTATTCGCTTTTTTTATATATATGTATTTGTGTGGCAGGTAAAGCTGATGGCTGAGCATTTCTAATGAGCGGCAATAAAGCAAATGTGGCAGGTGACATACATCAAACAATTTGCACATTATAATTGTTGACACGCATCGCCACGCATGTGAGGATGGCCAAAAAAAGAAGAGGAAGACGAAGAAGGGCTCTTCAGCTGATGTGTCATTAGAAGAGGAGGTCAGTGGAAAAGAGAGAAAGAGAGTCTGAGAGTGAGAGTGAGAGCGAGAGAGGGAGATAGAGAGTTTCTGCCTATTATTTAGCTTTTGGTTTATTTTATTTATTTGGGGCGCGGCTTCCTTTGTATGTGTGTGCGTGTGTGTACGCGCGTGTGTGTCCTGCGCCTGATGCTAATAATAAGGACTCGTATTTATTTTGGGATTTGCGTAAAATGACCGAGCAGAAGGCAAAAAACAGGCCATGCGAAACACAATAAGCGCTTTACGGGGTCGACTTTTGGGTCGTAGCCCCCATTTCCCGATTCCCCTGTCCCCATTTGTCCTTTCGGCGATACGCAGCCAGTGAAGCGTGGCATATTTGTCATAATCAGCGCTTAGGCATAAATTTGAATGAGTGTGCACTCACACACACACACACACGCACACACACACTCAGAGACATGTGAGTGTTTTATCATACATCTGCCAGTCACACAGCACACATGTGGGTGTGTGTGTGTGGGTGTGTGTGTGGGTGTGTGTGAGACTGTGATTTGTGACTTGTTCTGTTCAGCTAACTAACGACTAGTTCGCAATCCAAAGCTTGACAGCTAACTAGGCCAACGCATATCTTTGTGAAGTTAACTACTTAGGCGAGATGTAAACAAAACCAGTTGGGAATTATAAGCAAAAGTGCTGTTAAGTTAGTCTAACAGAAGAAAGTTTAGTTTTTGTTTGAGGAAAGTTTTAAGAGTAGACTTTGCTGTTCACATATTTGTATAATAGCCGGCTTTATCGAACCCAAGTCAAGTTTTTGACTGACAATAAGGCTACAATACTTATACCATTTGAGAATTACAAGCAAAAGAGTGCCTAAGGCGATGCTTAGGCTTGTTAGTTGTGAATATAGCTGAAGCAAATTAAATCGTTCCACATATCCAAACAACACTCAACTATATGAATCCTTTCCTTCAACGGGGTTCGAACCAATGCCCGGCATCGCGAAAAAAAAAAAAACGATTTTATTGCCAGTGCTGAGAGCCAAATATTTGACAGATCAATTTCAAAATGCTGCTGGAAAAAATGGAAAATCGAATGTGGCGCAAGAAAGAAGAAGAGTACGAAGTGGATAGAGTGGTAACAAAGTAATGTCCATATCGTCTGTGGGAGGCCCACCGAGTGGTCATAAATTTAATGCGAGCATAAAAAATGTTTTCGATTTGCTTCGATGGACGCATAAATTGAAAGGTCACGTTTTCACAGGTGTGTTTCCACACTGTGGCAGTATCCTCCTTTCCAATCAATAACAGAATAAACAAAAATAAAAAAAAACATTTCAAATAGGTTTTACTATATATTTGCGATTTTAATATTTTAATGCAGCTGTTTTGGAGTGTTGCATTTAATTTATTGCTTAGAAGAGGTTTTACTTGCTTCCTAATAGCACGGAAATAAGTTGAGTATATTTTAAATACCCTGTATGCTGGAAAATACCCAGTAAAAATAGTTACATATACTTAGATGAACGGTGTATTTTGTATATGTGATTCTCTTAAAAAAAATTGTGTAACAAATATTAGGCATATACATCTTATCTCTTCTGACTGCTTTAAGAAATATTACAACTGCAATATTACTAAACTAAATTTAATTTACCATTTGTTACCTTAACTGTTTATTTTATAATACCCTTTGCTCGTATTTATTTTAAGGTATTATAAATACAATATGTGGTCAATCATTGTTGTCCGCTTTGCATGTGGCTTTTGTTTTCGATCATAAATTTGAAATTCAAAACCCCATAAAAACATTTAAAAGCAGCTTTTTGGCATGCGCTCATCTTTTGTTTGTCTGCGATATCGTGATACAAACATATATGCATATATATAGAGATGCCACAAAGCCATAAATTAATATTGTATACAAACACATTCATAGTTCTAGCTGCAAAAGGATTTACCCATTATGCAGCTTGTAACGATTTTATGGCGCGATTATCATTGAAACAGTTATATATATACATATATAAATATATAGATATGTATATATACATGTATATGTGAGTGTCCTTTTGGCATTCCAATAAGCAGTTAATCAAAGCGGATTTGTAGGACGGCAGCGCTTGGTCAAATTCCATTTTATTTGGCGGTGTGGCACTTGGCGTATACGTTATGTCTTTATAAATGGCATTCACATTTTCACAGTTCTTTACAGCTGCATACAAAGTAAGGAGCGAGCTGCTATAAATAATATGAATTTGCGATTGAAAATTTAAGTAACTTTTATACGATTGCCTTTGGGAATATTATTGATAAGAATCGAAATCTGATGTTAAGAAACGCTTCTTAAGTCAATGCTGAAAAGTGAGTTTAAGCTTAAAAAGTTAGGTTAGGTTAACATTAGCTTTGTTTATATTTAAAAATGCTCATACTTATAAAAATATATATTATATATATTTATATCGAACAAGTCGCAAATATTTACATTCCAAACAGCACAAATCTGTAAAATGCATTAATACAAGCCCAAATATGGCTAAAAAGCGGGGTTGGGCACGATTTGAGTTCGAAAATAAAGCAAAAGTTATTAAATTCTTTTATCAAAGATCAGATTCTTGGGCACTTGTAATGAAAATCTAACACATAAATTAAACAAGGAGCTGTTTAAAGGAACCCCCCAAGCAAAATCAAGATGGAGGAGAAGAAGAAGAGCGGCAAAGTTCGGAAATGTGAGGCATTAATGTTAAAGGCCAGCTGTGGCACTCGAAAGGAGATAAACAATATTTAAGAAATATGCCAAGTGCGTGTTTATACATAAAAACACACACACACACTCACTCACACACGCACGCACACACACATGCACTCGCACACACATACAAAGAGGCACTCAGCCTGAGGGTAAAATTTACATGAAGCTAAGCAAATGTTTGCGCTGTCGCATGCTTTGTTGTTGACCTCTTGTACTTGCTCTTCTTCTTCTAGCTCTTCTTATTGTGGCTTGTCGTTGTTGTTGTTGTTGTTGTTGATGTTAGCTCGAATTGAAGAACAGTTATTAGTCGTAATTAATTAAAGCAAAACATTTGCACTAATTGGTAGAGCATTTGCTTTGAAGCGGCGATGTTTGATTTGGCCAGGCCAAGACCTGAGCGCCAGCTGATAAAAGCGCATATCACAGACAGTTGGAGAAAGAGAAAGAGAGAGAGAGAGATGGAGTGTGTGAGTGAGAGGGGGACAGAGTAAAAGCCGCACTTAACGAGCAGCCTTGAGGGCCAGTTCACTTTCAAGTCTTGCGGCACTTGAATTCTAATGGAAATGGCACATAAAACAGCAAGAAAAAAAAGAAACTAAGAAAAAACGGAAAATAAGAAAAGTGGAAAAACAACAAAGAGAAAAAGCGAAAACAAGGAGCGCAGCCAATTCGCATGGCCTCGAGGACAACGTGCGACAGTTGGCAGGACATGGATATGGACGAAAGGACACGGCGATGAAGTGTACAAAAAAAAAAACCAAAAAAAAAGTAGAAGCAAACTTGAAGTACGCGATGAAATTTGCTTTGCTTTCTTTTTTCTTCTTTTTAGTGAGATATTTCATTGTTTGTTTTTCTTTTTAGCAAGTTTTCTTTCTTTTTTCTCTTTGTTGGTTTGCTGGCAATGTAAACACATTAGAGATATCTCTCTCGCTATCGCCATCTATTTGGCTCTATCTCCCTCTCTTTTTTATAGAGCATTCTTCTATTTGCGGCCGAAAGTTTTATTCCTGTCTGGCTAACAATAAAGGCAACAATCAATTATTGCCGGTGTGCTGAACGCACTTACTTTGCAGTTTTTACGCTTCGCATTCAGATGGAGCTGCCTAGAAAGAGATAGAGTATAAAAGAGAGAGAGAGAGTGATTGACGGAGGGAGGGATGACATTTGCATTTGTGCAGATTTGGCTTGAATGGCGCTTATTTCTAGCTCTATCATTCAATAATTTCTCATTTGCACAAATTTTCAAGCGTTTGGCGCGTGTCCAATTGCCACACACACATACACACACACATACACACACACATGCACACCCACACTCACAAGCGCACACTAAATATTCACTAAATGCAACCAAATTTTGTCATTTGTTTCAGACGTGATTTGATTACATAAAAGATTTTCGAGTTCTGCTGGCAAAGAACTTTTCCACAGTTGGACTTCGTATTAAAGTCGGAATAGTTAAGGGTTTTTTCTTCTTTATGCGAGGGCAAGTTTTAGACAAGTTTCATATAACAGGAGAGAAAGAAAGAATTTGAATGTAAAGCCTAATGGTTATAAGAAAATTATTAGTACAAAAACTTGTCTTTCATATAACCTCAAATTGTCATATATAACAGTTTGCTTAGAGCTTTGCTATTGTTTGTTGTTGAATCTTAGCGACTTATGATAGTTACTAATTTTTTGTATATTAACTCTTCCAATTTATAACAAATATAAATACAATATTTACAACATAAAATAACATTCAAATAACGCAGTATAACAGTTTAGTATGCGGTTAGGTTTTGCTTGTTGTTGGATCTAAAGGCGACTACAGCTTATATCTGTTTATATAACAGTTTTGATTTTGGTAAGTTCTAACAGTTTCAATAATAAAACTTATTAGCCTGAAATTCCACAGTATAACAGTTTAGTTTAACAGTTAGGTGTTTGTTCTTTTTGATAGGTTGACAAACTTTTTGAACAGCTCATTCATATTGAAGTATTGAATCAGTTTCTAAGCTGAGCCAAAACTTTTATTTTATTTTAGTGGTCGCTCAGGTAAGGGATTTTGGATTTGGTTTTGACATTGGACTTCGACTTGGGCACGTATCCAAGCGATGCTTCACCTGCTGTCATCTCCTACACAAAAAGCGTCCCACATGTGTGTGTTTGTGCGTGTGTGTGTTTGTTTTCTTTTCTTTGGCTGGCAAGTCCTTTATAATAAATAGTTGAGTCACTTAGGGGGATTAATGTTAAAATTAGTTGCCGGCGCTTGCTGACAGTTTGCGATGACAAATCAGTTGGGACTCGACACACATGCTGAATATTAGATTTGTCATAGAATTGCAGATTAATTTGTATTGCTCTATGCTGTGAAGTCTGTCAGACTTTCATAATTTGCGGCCATTTTCCTTTGTGATGAAACTGTAAATTGGATTTTTGTTACAAAGCGGCCAGCTTAACAAATGATATTTGAAATTCAACACAAATTTCTAATGAAATGGTATTAAATCAAAATACATTTTAAGCAATAAGGATTATGGCTTTGAAATTTGAGTGTGAAATGCAAAAATATTCAACTAAATTCTTCACATACATATTTGAATTTGTAAATTGGATTGTTTTACATTTATAAATTGAACTACAACTTAATTATAGATCGATTGATTCCATACAAGAATTGTAAAAACAATTTGCTTAAGAGAATTTAAATTTAAATTAGTTTTCATACAACCTGTGTGTACGAGAGAGTTATGCATGGAATGCACTCAATTTATTTTCTTTTCCTTTCACACAATTCATCATTGCCGTCGCTCAGCCCTATCCAGCGCCAGTCTCTCACCACAATTGCTCAACTTGCACTCGAAATTCGAATTTCGAACATTGCTAAGTAGAAGAGAGATATTAAGAGAGTCGACTGCAATTGATCATACACACACAAGCAATTTGCTCATGTTGATAAAAAATGTTTAATCCTGTAATTTATGGACTTATGTTATACATATAGTATATAACATTTTTAATATACATATGAGCCGCTACTTATTAATCAATGACTTACTGATTATCATACATTTTCTCATAATAAGTTACTTAAACAAATAATTGTTTGTTATTTATGCGCTAGCTATTAAGCAAAAACAAAATTTGTTGCTGCTCGTTTTATTTCACCACCGCTAATTTTTGTGAGTTACTCTCTGCCTTTGTAGCGCTCTCCGACTTCTCGCACTCGTCACGTGCTCGTGCTGAGTTCTTACGATGTTTGCGTGCCCTCGCTATTCAATGAGTGTTGTTCACTTTTTACTTGCACACACTTATACTTTGTTCATGCTCTCTTTAGCACTCTCCCCAATACAAGCACAGCATTTGCCGGTTCTACCACAGAGCTAAGAGCAGCTGGTATCAGCTGGTTTAGTGGCGTTTCAGCGGTCAGCTGAGTAAGACGCAAGTAAAAGTGTTTGACGATTGATCTGCGCGCGCTTTTGATAAGCTGCCCCGCTTCCTTCACCCCTAATGGCGCTCGTTGAACTCTTTTTTCTGCTCACGTTTCTCGGCGCTCTGGTCTACAAGTGGTCCGTATCCAGTTTTGGTTACTTTCGACAGCGGGGCGTGGCACATGAGCGCCCACTCCCACTGCTCGGCAATGTGCCGGTCTCTGTGATGTTCGGCCGGGACTCGTATGTGAGGCACAGCATCGAGCTGCATCAACGGCTGAAGGAGCACAAGGTCTACGGCGTATACAATCTGCGGGACCCGCTCTACTATCTGTCGGATGCGGAATTGATACGTCAGGTGGGCATCAAGCATTTCGACGTCTTTGCCAATCATCGTCATGGAGTCGGCAACGAGCACGACACGGGCGACAGTCTGGTCATGTCCAAGTCTCTGCTGTCTCTGCGAGATCGACGCTGGAAACAGATGCGCAGCACCTTGACGCCCGCCTTTACAGGTGCCAAGATCCGCCTCATATTCGAGTTGATTCACGCGTGCAACAAGGAGGCGGTTGCTTATGTAGAGCGAAAATCGGAGGCCAGTGGCGAGGGCGTCGAGCTGGAGCTCAAGGAGTTCTTCACCCGCTATACGAACGATGTGATTGCCACGGCTGCCTTCGGCATACAGGTGAACAGCTTTGTGGACGAGCAGAATGAATTCTTTACCCTCGGACAGCGCATCTCGCAGTTCAGTTTCTGGGGCGGCATCAAGGTGCTGCTCTACATAATAATGCCAAAGATCATGAAGGTAAGGCCTAACCCTTTGATTGCTCTATGACTACTCTCCTAATCCTCCACTTGCTTCAGGCTTTGCGTGTGCCTGTCATGGATCTCAATAATGTGGCCTACTTCAAGCGCTTGGTCTTTGGCGCCATGGAGGAGCGACGGGAGCGAAAGATTGTGCGTCCGGATATGATTCAGCAGTTGATGGAGGCGCAGCGTCTGTTCCGAGAGCAGCAGGAGCAAGAGCAGGGTGCAAGCCTCGATTCGGATTCCCTCGAGTTCAGCGATGAAGATCTGCTGGCCCAGTGCCTGCTCTTCTTTTCCGCTGGCTTCGAGACTGTCTCCACCTGCCTGAGCTTTACCTGCTACGAGTTGCTCATAAATCCAGATATTCAGCAGAAGCTATACGAAGAAATTCTAGCTGTGGAACAGCAGCTGGGCGGAAAGCCATTGGACTACGACAGTCTCATGGGCATGAAGTATTTGGATTGCATCATCTCTGAATCTCTGCGCAAGTGGCCGCCTGCAATCGTCATCGATCGGATGTGCGGCTCGGACTTTGAGCTGCGGGACGAGGCGGGAGAGTTGGTTCTAAAGCTGCGCAAAGACGAGCTCGTCCACATTCCCGTTGTGGCACTTCACCACGAGCCGGATAACTTCGAGGAGCCCGAGGAATTCCGGCCCGAACGCTTCGACGAGGAACACAAGCATGAGATCCGACCCTTTACCTATCTGCCCTTTGGCCTGGGCCAACGGAGCTGCATTGGCAATCGCATGGCACTGCTGGAGGTCAAGTCGCTCATCTATCGGCTTGTGCTGCGCTTCCGACTACTGCCCACGGAGCGCACGCCGCAGGACATGATGGCCAGCATCGAGGGCTTCCGCATGGAGCCGCGGGAGCTTTTCTGGTGCCGTTTCGAGACGAGGCCAACTGATTATGTGGCAAAGCCTTAATGAGCTTAATCATAAATGAAAACTTTTGTTTGCTTGCATTTAAACCTAAACTTAATCTGCGAAAACCGTTAAGCTGCTCTTTAGTTGGGCTTGAAGCTTTTTACTTAACTGTATGCTCAAAAAAATTGTTTTCATTTAAAATTGAAACTTAATCTGACATAAGCTTAAAGCTGTCTTCTAGCTGAGCTTTAACTGAAAATAAAAACTTTGTTTATTAAATTACAGTTATTTCTAACAGCCCATTTGAATTTAAACTCAATGCTGAGCACCCAAAACTTTAAGCTGCTTGAAAGCTCATTCTTCAGCTTTAAACGAACTTTCGTCAAAGCTCAATGCAATTAACTTCGCTTCAAGGCTCGAGGCTAGAACTCAACAAAAATGGAATATTTAAAAAAAGCAAAATGAGAAAATATAACCGGAAAATCGGGCAATTTATTATTGTCTATTGTTGTTGTTGTTGTTGTTGGACGCGATGAAAAGCTGACAAATTTGGCGTGGCAATGTTTCACTTGGTAGGTGGCAACGCCGACAAGCCACGTCATAACACTTGACACATATACAAGCAGCCAAATATATGCGTAGGTGGGTATGTGTGTATGTGTGTATGCGTGTATTATTGTGGTTACAACAACATGAAAGCCGCAACAGAAACAGAAACAGAAACAGCAGAAACGTGTAAAACAAAATCACACGCGGTCCAACATACGAGCATAAAATCAAGAACGGGGCAGGAGGCAGAAGCAGAAGCAGAAGCAGAAGAGGAAGAGGAGAAGTGTGAGTACCCACACTCAGGACATGGGACACAAAGGCACATTAAGGATTATTTATTGGACGTTATTTTTCAGGCGGCATTAAAATTCTTTCGCTTTTTTTTTGGCGGAATATGAATTATATTTTACTTGTGTCATAAACCGCGTAAAAAAATACGCTGCCAGCAGCTTGGTAAAAAATCAAGAGGAAGCAGCAGCAGAGGAAGAAATTGTGGGTGCCGAAACTTGCAAAAAATAAAAACGGGGTATCAACTGATATCTATAAAAATTTTAACATGTTGACTTTAGCTTTGACGCTTTTAACGAGGCAAACGGTGAATATGGTCAGTTTTTAAAGGGTTATCGATTGCCACAGTTATCGATAACTTAGCATAAGACTCTGCAGCAAAAGAGCAGATTTTGTATTTTTAAAAGTCTTACTTATTTTACATTATATATACATATTAAGCGATTGCTTTTGTTATCGATAACTATGCTTGAAGATGAATAACAGGTTTTGCAATCAGTTTTTTGTTAGTTTTTATAAAGACAAGGGAATTTCCTTAATCGAATTTCTTGCTTGCATTTTTTGCTATTCCGCTTTGTGCTGCATTCTTAAGCATTGCTCAATCAATCGAAGTGAAGGTAAACTTTGTTCTGCACATTCTTGCAAGCTTTTTATTATTGCAAAGTTAGGATAAGTGTTGGGCTTTAAAGACTCGTTAAAATGTTCAAATATTAAATTCATAAAGTTTTGGCTGCTGATTTATTGGAATTTAGTCCAGGGAATTCGCCAGGGGGTCAAGTGCTTGGCGTAGGGTCATTAAAGAATCGTACAGCGCGATAAAAAATGCAATTAGCTTACACACACATACACACACACACGCAAACAGAGAAAGTCACACACACGTAATTAGCCGCATATTTAACTTTGCTCCGTTGGTTCATAAAACTTTCAACGTGTCTCAAATTAGTGGCGTACTTTTTTGTTCCTTGTTGTTTTTATTGGCCAGCTTTATTATTGTTCTTGTTGTTGTTTATTGTTTTTATGGTCAGCGTATGTTAATATCCTTGCTGCTGCAGCTGCTGCTGCAAAGGTCTCATTCTAAAGTTACAGTCGAGAGTCCCACAGAAAAGTCTCACTTTGAACTCTTACTCTAAAGTCTCACTCCAAATGTCTCACTCAAACTTAATGTCGCATTCGAACTTGTAATCACTCTTAAGTTACAGTCAAAAGTCGATCTCAAAAGTCTCAGTCTGCAGTCTCACTCAAAACGTCTCACTCAAAAGTCTTACTCCAATTTAATGTCGTCTTCGTAATCTGTGCAAATCTAAGCAACAGCTCTCGACGATGTTTACAAAAAGCTTATCAATCAATTCAGAGCTGCTTTCTCTTCTAGGCGCCTCCACCTTCATCCTCTTCTCTTCTTCTTCTACTGCTACTGCTACTGCTAATGCTACTGCTACTGCTACTGCTAGCTGACAGCGGTCATAAAAGAAAGCAAAAAAGTTTGGCGCCGCGACCGCCAGACGCCGAGCAAATCCTGCATATATCCTGGCACCCCCGATTGCAACCCTTAGAGAACTCGGACAATAAAAATTGCCAAAGTCAGCAGACAGCGGGGCGGCAGCTGGCAGAGGGGCGTGGCGAGGACGATACAATGATAATGCCAAGCATAATAACAGCCAAAACGGCGACAACAACAATAACAATAAGGCAGGGGGGGGGGGTGGAGGTGATGATGATGGGGAAGGGGGTACTGGGTGAGGGGTTGAAGGAAGGGAGTGCTAACAATTTTTGCAATGGGGAATTGTCGCAGAAATCCTGCGACCCGTGTTTAGTCCTTGCCACGCTTTCGTCCTTATGCGTTGCGATAAACACAATGTGATAACATTTCACTATATGAGTATAAATGTGTGTGTGTGTGTGTGTGTGTGTATGTGCCTTCTGGGGCGTGCTGCTGCAAATATGAGCGCGTGATCAATAGCTTTAAATTGTGAATGGCATCCAATGAATACAATATAAGGGATATATAAGAGCTTAAATAGCGAGTGGCAGATGATAGATATAAGCTGTAGCGTATATAAGAGCTCGAATTGCGAATGGCAGTCTAAATGTATAATGTGAGGGATATATAAGAGTTTAAAGTGTGAGTGGCGGCACAGAGATAAGGGATATATAAGAGTTTAAGTTTTGAGTGACAGCAGATAGCTGTAATATAATTGATATATGTATAAGAGTGAGTGGCAGAAGATAGCTGTTATATACGGGATATATATGGGTTTAAGTTATGAGTGGCAGTAGATAGCTCTTATAAAGGGGATATATAGGGCTTCAAATTGTGAGGCTGCACACAGCTTGTAATATAAGGGATATATAAGAATTTGAGTAGAAAGTGGCATCAGACAGTTGTAGTATTAGGAATTTATACTCAATTATAGGTAATAGGTTTCACTCTGATATCTGATATTTTAATAATCCTACGCCATATTAGATATCTTTATCTACTTATACTCTCATCTCTTATACTTTCATTGAAAATGTAAACTGCCATCCCTAACTGCTTGTCATAACTGCTGCTCATCTCTAGCAACTGTCTCAGTTTTCACTTACAAGCAAATATTATGTTTTGTTTTGTGTTCATTTTGTGTTTTCTTTTTTTTTTTGGTTCGTTTTGTGTGCGTTGCTTTAAGCATTTTATTTGGCTTAAAGGACTTGTTACTTCTTCTTCTTCTTCTTCTTCATCTCCTTTGTAGCTTGCTTATTATATAAATTGTATAAAAGCGCGTGTGTGAGTGCTCTTAACGTCTCTTAAAGTTGCACATTCAATAAGTACCGCAATATACACACGTATGCATATGTGTGTATATATGTATGTATGTATGTATGTCTGCTTATACATAACTTATAAAGAAGTCGTAGCTGAAGGAGCGGGAGATATTTTTTAAGTATCCTCGAAGGCAAGTTTTTGCACAAGTTTTCATACACACATACACTTGTATTGCATACAGATGTATGTGTAAATGTATATGTGTGTTCTTTTTCGCTCTGCTCAAGCAAAAATCAACATAATTTCGTTTAGTTTGTCTTTTATTTAATGCAAAAACATTTTCAAATGTTGTCAACATTTTTATTCGAGTGCAGTTCCACACTTTAATTGTGGTTTTTGCTGTGGTTCGAACTTCGAGCCACTGACTGTGGCTTACAACACAATGCATTTAAAAACGAAATGTATGGCAAAGTGTGTGCACGACTTGAGTGTACCCTTTACTCGATCTAACTATCTATCTATCGAAACATTTAAGATCGTCTTATTCTCAGTTATTCTTTGTTATGTTCTGGTTCAAAAAGTTCATGATCTAGTTGACAAATGAACGCTGGCAATTGTTTCGAAAATGGAACTGGAGTTAAGAGCTCTGCTATAGAGCGTATTATTCACATTTTTAGAATACAGGGCATAATTGTTATTGTCTAATGTACATTGAGACAGACGAAGCATACATTTATTTATCTAGATGTGTGTGTGTGTGTGTGCACGTATGTGGCTGTCATTGTCATAACATAAAAAGCGCTGCTGCTGCTGCTGTTGCTGTTGCTGTTGCTGTTGATGTTGCTGTTGTTGCAAAGGATAAATCCTTTACGGGCAAACAGGATGAAAGCTGTTATATAGAAGAGGGTGATGGGGCAAGGGGTGGAAGGTGGATGTTTCGTGCGGATGTGCCACATATTTGTGTGACATTTTTTTGGTTGCATGGTCACAGTTACGGTGCGCGCACGTGGCATGTGGCATGTGGCATGTGGCAGTCAGGTAGCAGCTTTTAATATTTCTATTTTCACAGCCCAAAGCTGAGTTAATGCCACCTGCCGCAACAGCAGCGGCAGCCAAAGCGGCAGCAAAAGCCGCAGCAGCAGCAGTTGCTGTGTCCCGCATATTTATGCATCAGCTGCTGCATTTGTGTGTGTGCGTGCGTGATTTGTGTGTGCGCCCGCGGCTATTTGCGAGGCGAGCGGACAAAATGCATTTTGTGCATTCGGGCTTCATTTTTCTTCGCTAAGAGCGCAGCCGCAAAGTATGCAACGAAATGGCAACAAACTGCCGGCAAGCGCATGAGTAACGGTGCATGGGTAAATAACGGTATTTAACCTGGAACAACAATTTTGTACTTCAAAACTGTGCTACGAGCGAAAAATAAAATATCCCTTTAAACTTCCAATGGGAAAATATTTGAGAATTATTTAGACTTAAGCTGGGATTAAATTAAGTAACAGTATTTCTGATTGTGGGAAGCACATTAACAAATTTCCCTTTTCCACTGATAGTTCAGTTGTGAGTCACTTCCTGAACCAGCTACGAATCAGTTAAGCAATTCTTAATCTTTGATTAATTGTTGTACACTCTGTGAACTAGTTCAGTTCTTAATTCTGACATATTTTTTATGGCTTGTTAATTGAGTATTTTTTTTTGTTTAGGAACATTTTGGCCTAAAGAAAGGAAATTGTGCGCTGCATACTTTGCTTAACGCACAGCAAATTGCAAATTGCAAATTGCAAATTGCAATAATTTCAGGCATTTATGGCCAACAACAAAGCGAATTTGAGGAATTTGCCTAACTGGAACTCAAACTCCAAGGCAAATACGCACACACACATACACCTACGCCTACACACACATATTTGGTACATCCGGCGGAACGGTCACCGCGTTCCGGATGTCGCTGAAGTAAACTTCGTTTCAAGTTGTTGTTGTTGCTATTGTTGTTGTTGCTATTGTTGTTGTTGTAGTTGTTGGCAGCTGGCGCTGCTTTTTAACATCATTCAACAAATCCTGCCCCTGCCTTATTTTCCCACCTCCCCCCTCCCCGTAGCGACTGGCGTTAATGAACAGCAGCCTGTGGCAGGTGAAAGTAGGTAAAAAAGGAAGGAAAAAAGAATGTAAGAAATGCGGCAAAGAAATCGCTTGGCCAAGTGCCATTTGACGATTGCATGGAGCGATGGGCGAGGGGCGGGGCGAAGGCCGGGGCGGGGCGGAAAATCGGGTTTGTTGTATGGTGGGGCGTGGCTTGAACTTACTTTTTAGCAAATCCGCCAGTGTCGTAAAGTCGTTTATTTCAACTGTGGCGAGACGTAAATGAAGTTAATGTCCTTCTCGTTTTACGGCTTGTCCTTGGCTCCTGGCTCCTTGCTCCTTGCTCCTTGCTACTTGCAGCGACAGCGACAGCGACAGTTGCTTGAGTCTGTTCTTCTTCTTGCTTATCGTTTCTCACTTTGCATTAGGCTGGACCGAAATTTGCGTTCTTATTGCTATTGTTGTGCGTGTGTGTACAAGTGTGCGAGCAGGTAAGCAGGTAAGCAGGTGTGCAGGTGTGATAATAAGCATAATGAGTCTCTATGCGACAGCTGAGCTCAATTCTCATTTGGCTTAACTGCCTGAATTCTACGACACTTTTTTACTCACTTTTCATTAGGCCAACATTTTTGCCAGCTGCTAATGAAGATCTAATGTCATTTAGCTGCACCTAATTGGATTAATCCAGCAGCAAAAATAGCTGCATCAGCAAAAGTTTCCCGTTTTAGCTCTAACAAAGTGTTGAGTACCGCCTAAAAGTTGGCAGTTGGATTAGCTACGAGTGTTTAGTCAACTAGTTTTTATTCAATTGACACAACTTTTATAAAATTAAGCTTTAGTGCGCTTAATTTCCATTTACTAGTCTGTGTGCGCTTTAAGAGCTGTCTGTGTGCTTGGGAAGTTTTGAACTAAGGGCAATTTTTGTATTAAATACGATTATTTGCTAAAATATTCAATTAAATTTACTCCGTGGCATCCTTAATGCGCTTTAAAAGCTCTTAATAATAATATAAAGAATGATTACAAGCATTTTTATAAATTATACCAATATTCATAACTTTTTCTGCTAAATTAAGCTCGTCGCAAGCTTTAATGAACTTTTATACATTTTTATTAATACATTCTTTTAAAGTAAAGTATTAATTTGCATTCGCAATACTTTTATCTGCATCTACTCAGTTATGCTTATACCAATATAAGCTTTAATGAGCTTTCATTCACTACTCTACTGAAACAATTGAAAGAGATTTCATCTAATAAACCTAACAATTTCTTTTAAGGCTTTCACGCTCGAAGCTGAACTCGCAAGCAGCAAATCTCACTGTAGCTGCGATTAATCGCAATGTCAAGCGACACTTTTAGCTGGTGTCATTTGGAAGGCCAAACAGTTGCTCATCTGGACAGGCAGTCAGATAATTATATCCACCGTAACTGGGCGACTAACTGATATCCTTTGACTTCTTTGCCGGCAGGCGCGGCTTTATTAAATCTAATGGTCGCTCTGCTCCAAAAGGATGCCAAAAGCGGTTGGCGAGGGGAAAAGGGGGAAGTGGAAGGGGAGGGGCAGATGTGTGCTGCGGCACAATAATAAATAACAAACAGAGCACGCAGTGAGCAAACCCTCACCCCTCCTTCCCTTCCCATACATAACAGTGAGTCAGTTAATAGTTGCTCTGCGTAGCATTATATAAACATGACTTTGACTCTCTTCCTCTTACTCCGAGATGGAATCGGATCTGGCTGCCCGATTTTGGCTTTAGCTTCAATTTGTGTGCGTGTGTGTTTCTGTATTTTTTTTTTTTTGTTTTGTTTCTTTTTTGGCACAGATAAGCAGACAGACAGAAAGTAGTGTGTATGTGTGTGTGTGTGAGTGTGTGTGTACATATACATTGTATCAGCCTGGCCACATTGTCAATATGTATGTATGTATAGACACACATGCTCTTGGCATTGGGTCTAAGCTGAGCATCTAGAGCAACAACAACAACAACAACAACATCAAAGCCGCCCGCCAGTCGCCAAGGTTTAAAGGACGAGGAGCAGAAGAGGATGGGGAAGAGGAAGAGAGCGAGCGCAGAGATTTGCTAGCGAAAGACTCACGAAAGCGTGCATAAACGTTGAATATTTCATAAATGCAAAAAGGGATCATATTAAAACGTTACACAGAGTGGGTACACAAAAAAAGAGGAAGAAATGCGAAAAAGGGAAATCTAAATTCTTTCTAAGCATATTAAATATCATAGCCTGAAGGTACATCGAGTACTTAGATCTTTATATAGATGAAGAATGCATTTGAATGTATCAGAAAGAGGGGGTATGTTTAGGCGGTCAACAAATATTAAATATCATCATAATTAATACATCATAAAGAAAACCCTAACTATATCAGATGGTGCATACTATATCTGAATGGCTTTGATTTGAGTAGCAACATCTTAAATTGTAGCAAACAAATTCCAAGGTATAAATTAATTAATGATAATAATTGTATTATATTATATTGATAAAGCTCTTGTATTTTCTTTGCTTTTTGTTCTAAGTATATTTTAACTATAAGTATATTTCTATATAAAAATACTGAACTTAACTATCTGGACATTGATGTAGTTTAACAACTTATAAATTTATTATAATTGAAGATCTGAAGTTAAGTTCACTAAAAATTGCTAATATTTCTAAAACAGTCCACTAACACGGAGAACTCTTGTTTATCTATCGTATAACGTAAAATAAACTTGATGTGGAATTTACTGAGATAAAATTCTCCCTTCAGCAGCGCAAAAAATAATCCACTTAACAGCACAAATCTCTGGTTTACATTAAAAATAATGTTGATTGTAATTTTAAAGAATTTGTTGATAAATTCAAATGGGCTGCAAAGAGTTTTCCCAATGGAAATCCCCAATGGGGAAAAGTCACAAACGACACCTGAGAATTGTCTTTCTTTACTTTTTTTTGCCGTAAGCTCCGTTATTTTTGACCTGTTTGTCTGATGATAAAAAATTTGTTAGCTTACAATGTTCTAGACTTAGGCAAAAAAAAGTTGTTTTTTTTTAAACATATTTGGCTGGATGATAAGAACATTATGAGAGTTCAGACAAAGGCTATAATAACGGGATATTTTCTTATATTTTTTTTAATATATTATTTATGCTGGCTCAGCTGTCAATTGGCATTAGGCGGTAATAATTTATTGATGAATAACAAAATGTGAAACTAAGCGGCTTTTGTTTTTGTTGTTGTTTTCGTTTAATTGTGTGTGAAGGGCTGGGCTGTGCTTAAAGGGGGTGGGGGAATTAAGGTAAGAGGAGGTGGGGTAGGCAATTAACGTGGCCCAAACCACGCTCGCCTTTAAGGCTAATGCGTTTGCCTCACACACACACACACACACACACGCACAACTTAGCAGCACATGGAACGAACAACACGAGACACAACGTAAAAACGAAAAAATACCGTTAGCGACGTACAGCGTGACGTTGTCGTAAACGTTACCTTAAGCGTTAGCTTAAGCGTGCGCTGCCTTTGGCGTGCTGCCTTCAACTGATTGTGGCAAATTATGAATCTGAATGATGCTGCCACCAATATTCCTCTTCTTCTTCTTCCACTTTTGGTGCTGCTTCTAGTTTTCGGAGTCGTGTCTCGTTTCGGTGCATGCAACTCGTGGCACTGGGGCACTGGCACAGTCAGCCACAGCGCATGCCCCGTGAGAATCGCCAAGAGAGGCGATTTAGTTAAGAGGAAAGAGCGTAAAGAAACTTAAGTGTAGGCCGTATTGATAATATAGCTGAAATAAAGAAAAACTAGTCTGGATTTATACTTCTTATATGCTGTGATCAGCTATGAGATACCCTATAAAATGGGTATTATATTTAATCATATCTAATGCTCTATATATCAAATGTTTGTTTGTTATTTTTGTTTTACTTCAACATAGATATGTATATATAACCAGTAAATTGTAGTAATTACCCTTTAAATTGGCTTACGCTATAATTATTTTATTGCTCTCCATAAAAAATAGCCTGTCAAAATAATGTTCATTTGGAAAGAAGACATGAGAACAACCTAAACTCAGTATATATATGTATGTATATATGTAAAAATCACCTGCTTATCTGCCTATAGTAATACTATGAACATATAGCCTGCATAAAATGTCATGCATGTAATGTACACCAATTAATATACCCTGTAAATATTAGTTTGATTGCTTGCTAGTTACTGTGTGTTTGTTCCACTGTTCGCTCTGATTGCACGCTGTGCCCGTTTCGGAGTAAACAACCTAAACCAGGGCTGCCGAAGCCGCACGAACTAACACGCACACACACACACACACACACACACACACACACACATACGTATGTAAATCCACACACACAGTCGTTAAAATTTGTCGTCAAAGTTTGCTTTGAGTTTGAATTGTGTTTGGTTTAAAAACGCATCAAAATTGACATTTGAAATGTCGAATTGTTTGGCAAACAATGTGTTCCTCTCCCAGATACCCATTAAATGAATTGAATTGCCAAAGAGCTAACTAAATTTCCCTATAGTTAAGTCCTTAAACAGCGAATGTAAAACAACAATCTTAAAGTCTTAGCTTTGAGTCTCGCATTTAAATTAAGTTCAAGTATTTTATTGGTATTTTGAGCTAATTTAATTGTCAAATAATCTTTAAATGTGGATTTATTATAGGGTATTTTATATATTTATGTTATAAGTTATTTATCCTGTAAATAGTAGGCAAAGACTTGTTTAGTCTAATTTATATAAAAAAGTTGGTTGTTTTAGATGTTTACTATAGTAAATTTTTAACTTGTCTTAAAATAAGATCAAATACATTTTTTAAATTATAAACAATCTTAAATATATACATTTTGTAACCGAATAATTGTATGATTAAGTGCTTGACTTTGTTTCATGCAAAATTCCCACTTGATTCAAGTTTAAAAAAAACTCTTAACAAGGCAATGAGGAAATTCTTTCATTCGGAAAATGCTTTTTGAAATTAAATATGTTTTTTGTAAAACGAAAAAAATTTATGAATTGAATGCATAAACAGTTTTTTTTTATTTGTATTTATTTTTTGTTTGTTTTTGAAGTATGCTTCAATTGAAATTGAAATAAAATATTTGACATATGAGATATAATTGAATTGAATTGAATTGAATTGAGGAATCGAATTCAATAAATAAATAAACAAACGGTCCATTTATTGGGTCAGAGTTGACTCAATTGTAATAAAGTTTTTAATACTCGAGAGAAGGAGAGATATAGAGAGTGAGAGAGGGCGAGAGAGATAGCAAGAGGGAGAACAAAAAGATTTACGACACGCATAAATAAATTTCGATGACAACAAGAATAAAAATAATAATGAGTGCCTCAATTATTAATGTTGGATGTCAGTTATGCAATTATCTGGGATCGATAAAACACTTCAGACAGGCGACAAGCAGCATAAACCATTCATCATTTAAGTCAAATCGAAATTAATGTCCAATATTTGTTCGCCATTTAAATTAAAGCTAAGAAAAATGGAAACCTTTAACAAGATTTACGTAGTTCTAAATGTTATATTGTATAGTTGTATATCCTTATCACTAATGACACAATTTTCTATACCTTGCTTTAGCAAAATTGTTTTCTTTTTCAAATTTCAATAATCTTTTGTTTCTCTTCTTAATCCAATTGTTGCGGTTGAGATGAAGGTATATCAATACCACATATCAATGAGAGTAGAGGCTAGAGAGTAACAAAGATAAGGAAGTTGAAGAATTCGGCGAATTTAAAAGAAACATCTGAAATATTGCGAGGTATCGAAAGTAACTTTAACCCACTCGTAGTCATTTTATTTTTCATTCATCTCACAAATTGCATGAATCGAAGTCAAAGTCAGCCAAGATTTCCCATTATCTCATCGATCAGTTCTAATAACGAGCTGCTTTCTTCTGTTTTAATTGGTTTTATGGTCGTTGACGTTGATGAGATGTCGTTGATACTGTCGCTGAAGCTGCAATCTCCCTGAATTTCTACGTGTTTGCAAAGGTTTCTGAAGGTCTTATCTGTGCCGCAGTGGCAACCTTCTCCGGCGCGTCGGCCCACCTTATAGGTCATGTCGTTATTCCCCTTAGAGCAGCCGTAAAGGCAAATTAACGTTTGCATGTTCCAATCGCCTTTCTTGTGGATTGCTATGGCGCAGCCGACTCGACTGTTCGATCCGGTCACCATTTGCAGGAAATGTGAAACGTCATAACTGTAATCGAGGATATCGAGAACTCAATTGATAATCGATAAAATGGTATTCCAGATCTTACCCGCCATTCGTCTTGCCAGTCTCAAGACTCTCAACATCCACATGGACATTCTGTTCGTACCAGGCCCGCATCTGGGAGAACAGAACCTTCTCGAGATCCTGTTTCTGATTACTTGGGTATTTGCTGAAGACCGCAGTAAATCCGGGTTTCGAGGCCTTCGTCGTTGCAAAGTTTTGCTTGATAGCTTTGATGCTGCATCGCATTACCGCCAGCCTAGCCAAATTTGCCAGCAACGGATCCCAATTGTATTTCATCATTTGAGCCGCGGCCGGCAATGGGGTCAATTTACCCTTGGCCACAATGTTGCGATAGGTATTGAATTGCCTTATTATAGGTTTAATTAGAGGTTTCATGTCAATCATTTTAGGTTCTCCCTCGCATTTCTTCGACCATTTCTGAAAGAATGTGCAGCATTTAAGTTCGATTTACAGGGTACAACGAAGTACTCACTTCATTGTGATTACAGGCCATGTGTGGCTGATTGTAGCCTTCGCAATAATTGGGCTTACTGGATTCCACATCAACCTTAACTTCGCATATTTTTAAGAGCTTGGAAGCTTTCGCCAGGCTAAGTATCTCAGCGGTGACCACTACTAGTTGAAGCCACTGCATAGCTATAGTTTTTCTGTTACACTAAATGTCGGGCATTAGGATCTCTATATGGGTATCTGACAATTTGTCATCGCAGCTTAAGCGATTCGCTCAGCCAATGCATTTTAGCTATGGTTCTTTATATAAGCTGCCTAGAGAGGAGACCGATATTTAAGTGTTATATGTTGCAACATTTTGTTGACAAAATATAGCTGTGCCATATTGCCATATTGTTTACTTTGGGAGAATCAAATAATTCCTAGTTTTATCAAGTAGTCAACAGTTATCGTCTGCCTAGATAAGCCCTTGCAATAGATAAGCTAGCTTTCAATATTGTCTGGCGGGTGCTTTGAAAAGTTTCGAGTGTTGCCTAATGATCAATTTAACAGGCATCTCAAATCTAATTAATGGAGTAAAATTTGCTTTAATTTCCCATTATTTTGTTATACTAAAAAAGGAAGGGAAAAGCCTCTGCTGATACAATTCGAACTACTCAATATTAATAACATAAACGGACATTTATGTAAGTACTTCTGTAATTAACAGAGCAGATCCCTGATGCAGCCAACTGTTAAGTGTGCAAACTTCTAAATCAACCCACGCAGCAGTCAATGAGTAAGCAGCTGTTACCATACAAAATATGCCTCAGTACGCATTTCGTTTTATATAAAGAAGAAGAAGAAGACGAAGAATATGTAAATATAAGAAAGTTAACACAGACTTAAGTAATGGCCTAGTCTAGACCTGAAGAGTGGCCTTAATGGATGTTCTCCTGGCGATTGGGTTCGATGGTGACCCGGGCATAGGGACTGCCGGCACCCACCTTGCGGCGCATGGTCACACCTCGATGTGGTCGGAGACCCATCACAATCAGATAAACGCCCGCGGCACAGAGTCCAATCAGACCGAGAATGATCAAGCCGTAGGCCCATCTCGGCCATCGTTCGCAGCTGAATTCGTCCTGGCGCAACGAGGAGACGAGCATGCCGCGTACACGAGCCGGCCGCAGGCAGCGTCCGTTCGTCTGGATGGTCAGATCCTTCAGCCAGACCAGCTGGCAGTCGCAGTGAAGCGGCACACCGTTGAGGTCCAGCTGGGTAAGTTGTGCAAAGATCGGCGCCAGAGTGACATTAAAATTGCGCAGCATAGTGCCGCGAAAGCTCAGCGTCCGAAGTGGCGGCTTCGTATGGTTTCCGCTCTCCGACACAAAGGCCTCGCCGTCCAGCCAGCTGAGCCGGCGGCTGTTCTGGAAGCTCATCTCCTCGAGATGCAGCAACGAGCCGAAGGCGTGTGCTGCCACACCCTGTAACAGCGGCATATCCTCCACATAGAGCTTACGCAGCTGGAGCAGATTGGACGAATCCTCAGGCAGCAGCTGCACCAGCTGATTATCGCTGATGTCCAGGCGTTGCAGCGCAGCAGGCAGGTGGCGAGGCACACGGTCGAAGAGATTGCGACGCAGCGAGAGTTCACGCAGAGGAGAATCAGTCGGGAGTTTGAGCTCTGTCAAGCCACATGCATCCAGACGCAGGGTTTCCAGCTTTGGATTAATGCCATAGCTGGCATAGAGCTCCACACCATTGGTTTGATTGAGCTGCCTGTTCCACGATAATTCCAAGGTGCTCAGCAGCAGGAGAGGCCTGAAGATCTGGTTGGGAAGCGAGTGCAGATTGTTGTGGGCCAAATGGAGCACCAGAAGATGTGGCAATCCGGCAAAGGCCTCCGCCTCCACCACCTGGATTGAGTTCCAGCCCAAATAGAGCTCCCGCATTCCTTCCACCTGGGCAAAATTTCTGGCGGAGATTGCGCTGATGTTGTTGTGCATCAGATTCAGCAATCGGAGGCTTTTGCTAATGAAGCTGGGCGCACGATTCAGTTTGTTCCAGGACAAGTCCAGGGTGTCTATGTAGAGGGGCAGCAGTTCGGTGAGATCCTCTGTTTTGTAATCCTTGTAGCTGCAATCGATGTGCAACGCACGCATGCCCCATGGCGAGGCACTCACGTTGTTGCACTCGCAGCTGAGACGCGAATTTCGATGCGCATTCGGATAGCAAAAGCGATCCGCTTCATCATCATTTGCATCGATGAGTTCCGCATGGGTGTGACCCACAACCAGTAACACCAGAAGAATAAGAAGAAGAAGAATCGGTTTCAGCTGGAGGCTAAAGTTCAATGGGTTTGTCATCGTCAACGTTTGCCACTTCGTCATGGAGTTTTGAGCTACTAACTGTGAACGATCAGCTATTGAATTCTTTTGCTGCGACACTGCGAGTCGATATGCCAGATAGGTCGCTTATCTAATCGGTTGGGTGTGATAAGCTCTGAAGCTTTCCGGAGAGTGTGTTCAGTGGGAAATTGGGGAGTCTCAAATGCGAAGCGAGAGCAAAAGCTTTGAGTGCTACGTTTATAAGAAATTTCTTTGCGGTTCCAATATGAGTGTGAACTAGTTCATTCGCTAGCATGAGTGAGGATATGTTTGGAGAAGCATTAGGCAATACTATTAATATATATTATTATAATATATTATACTATTGTATCATACTCATTATTAGGCCAGAAAATATTGTCACAGTCATTAGCTTTAGCACTAACATTAGCATCAGCTGAGCAATAAGCATTGATTAAGCATTTGCGTTATCATTAACATTAGCAACAAACAGCATTAACTTAAGCTTTAGCATTATCTGTAACATTAGTATTAGTATTATTAATGAACATCATCATCATTATCATTGTCGTAATCATTAGTTCAAGCAATAGCAGTATCATAATTTATTCCTTAACTGTGGCATTAACTGTTGCATTATTTATGAACATAACTATCATTAAGATAAGCATTGACTCAAGCATTAGCATTAGCATACGCATTATTAATATCAATAGCATTATCATTTGCATTAGCAGAAGCATCATCGCTATCATTAGCATTATCATTATTATTACATACTTTATCATGCTTTCTGTCTTCCTTTTGCACTTCTTGACATTTTGCTTATTTCCTTGAATCATTTCAACGGGCTTTTTCGTCATTCCGCATCACTTCCTCCATATTCCATGTATTTCATTTGTCAATACGATTCCTCAGCATTAGCTTTTATTCAGTTGGACATATGGCGAACATTCATTAGGCACTCATTCCACTCTGCCCACTCATTCAGGTGTTTAGTCATGAGTTCCGTTCCATTCAGGTGTGCAATGAGAAGTTTGATAAGATAAGCAGGTGAGCTTTCTCTCTGTTTCTTATTCGCTCTCTCTTTGTCTGTGGCTTTGTTTTGGTCTCATATCATTTATCTAGTTCATTAATCATGGCCCATTTCGGACATAAGCTCTGGACATGGCCGAAAGACAAAGAATGAACAAGAATTCATGTGGCAACCTTTTGACACACATCGAATCGTCGAATCGCATTCAATATTCATTCAAAACTGTTTGCCCTGGGCTTTAAGCGCTTAATGTCCGGTTTTTAATACCCGCTCAAAAGTTGGCGACTAATCCCTGACATCGATTTACACGCTGACTTCACATTGTTTTTCTCGCTTATCCGCCGGATTTGTGAGTTTCCGTGAACCGCGAAATCAACTTAAATACTAATTACGGCGTCTACTGAATGCGAATTGACTTTTATGTGACATGTACCCTACATAAATACCCTGCAAAAAAATAGTGCATATATCATATACCGTATGTATGAACACCTCGATCGATAGCTTTTTTCGTTGCTTGTTATCGATAGCACATCGAAGTCCGCCAGCATATCTCGTACATCTTATTCAAATATTAGCAAATAAATTTGTTAACTATTAAATAAAATATCTTAACTCTTTATCATTAGCTGGCAATTATTAGAAAAGTGTTTTCCACACGTAGAATTTTCGAAACCGATTTTCCTTAATTAACATAAAGGCCCTCAAATGTCATTGAAGAACTTTCTTTGGATCGTAAAAACACAGACCACACAAATTGAAATTTCATTTAATTGAGACTGAAACACTTTTAATTAATTTAATTTTAATGTTATAAAACACACTTTACTCCATTTTCCAGCTGGACATTTTCCTTGATGACACTTTTCCGGCTGCTATAGAAAAGTGAAGCTTTTTGCTGTTGCTACAATATGCAATTTATACTTCTTTATTCTTTGGCTGCTGTCAATGGAAAATTGATGAGGCAAGCATGCATAAGTATATATATATATAAAGTATATAAGTACAGTATATGTACTTATATATTATATATAAATGTATATATGTATATATTAATATATATGTATAGACAGTCGCGTGTATGAGCGTAAAATTTACGTAAATTAAAGACTTTCATGCGAAACTGTTTTCCGCTTTTGACTTTTGTGTGGGAGACACAGCATTAAAGGGCTCGAAGAGTGTTGAAGCGATGGGGAGGGGAAGGGGTCTGCGCGCAAGAAGATAGAAGCAATAAGGGTAGGTCGCAAGGCTTGGAGGATGAAGGCAAGAGGTAAAATGAGCACATGTAAAGCATTTAATGAGCTCTCTTGCCAGCTGTCAGTGTATGTGTGTGTGTGTGCGTTTATGTGTGTGCGTGTGTTGTTTGTAAAATGGCAGACACGCCCCAGCCTCCAAAGGGCGGCCCGCCCACCTGTCCATGAGTCGCGCATTCATTATTACAGCCAAATTTATTTTCAACTAAAAACTCATTAATTACATTCAAAAGCTGATTACATGTGTGCGTGAGTGTGTGTGCGTTTGCGTACGTGTACTTAACAAAAATTATGCACAATTTAATTAAAACTTAATTCGGCGAGCATAGAGAAGGGCTTTCTAATGGAAATGTTAATTAAACGCAGAAATTTAGAAACCAATCGAAAAAATTTTAACCAATTTTGTTTTTTTTAGTATTTGCTTTTTTGTTGTTTTTGCTGCTGTGCGAAATTCATCAATTTTCCGCTTTTGTTTTGCGGTCAGCCTGGAAAAATTTTAAAATGAAATCAGCGCTAAACGTGCAACAGTCGAAGTGCATACACACACCTACTACATACCTGCACACATGTGCATACATACCTACGCACACACACACACACACATTCAAGTAGCGCCCCAACTGAATATTTATGAAAATTGTAATTTTAAATTGTTGCTGCAGCTGAAGGCTTAAGCCCTGCCACAAATTGTGGCACACGGCAAATGCCTGCCACAAATGGCGGCGTACATGAAAATGCAAATGGTGGAAAAATCGGAAAACGGGCAAGTGGGAAAAATCATTAAAAAAAGGCGCGGTATGCAATTGACTTTAATGCCCGCAGTTGCAGCTGCAGCTGTCGCTTGTCAGTGTTGTGTAATGCATAACATAGCACACACACACCCACACCCATTCATACACACACACACACGCACATCAATTGTTGTTCGAGCTGTGCTAATTGAATCACTTGTCATGCATTTTCTCTAATCATAGCGCATTAAAATGCAAATTACACTAATGCATTGCAGTGGGCGTTGACAAAGTGGGCGTGGCTGGTAACCGCATCCGCTTACCGGAAGTGGCTGCGTGCCACTTGCTACACACCCACACACAAGCGTTGCAACTGCTGCAAGCTGCAAGTGGCGCAAATGGGCTCCATTTCGAAGCTGCCGCTGCAGCTGCAGCGGTGTATGCGTAATTTTTAATGCCTGCAAGTATGCAACAAAGCGTGCAACACACACACAATCACACAGAGAAAGAGAAAGAGAGAGAAAGCGCTTACCATAACTGTGCCGCACATTAACTAATTGGCTTTGAAAACGTTTCTCTCACGCCTGACGACATTTTGCAGCACTCTCTTTGCAGCTATCTCTTGCTCTCAGATTGTGAGATTGTGCAGGGTGTATTGTTTATGAGAAATCGTTTGTAACAGACAGAACAAAGTGTGGCCGATATCAAGCGCGACTATGTGTGTGTGTGTTTTTGTATATGTATGCATACACACAAGACTGAAGGTTCGGACTTAGGGTACATCCAGGTCGGGTGAACTCTTACATGGTCTCCCTCTTTTTATCTGTCTGTTCTTTCTTTTAGGTGCTGCTTAGTTAGACTCTTTAATTGTATTTGTGGGTGTTTCTTTAAGGCATTCAAAATGAGCCAAGCGAACAATCAAAAAGAAGAACAACCACACACACTCACACATACATGGCTTGTGAATTATGCGAGGAAATGCTTCAGGCATGTCAGAGAATGCGAAGGAACTTATGAGTATATGGGGTATATATATGTATATATGGCATGTATAAAGTGTATATCAATTATACATATATAGAGTATACACAGGGTATGTAAAGTAATCTCATTCAATGCTATAACTGAAGCAAAACCAAAGTTAAGTGCAAAGGATTCCCAACAACTAAATATTTCCATATAACAGGGTATTCAACCTTCGACATACTTTGGCAAGCTTTTTGTTTATTTACTGCGCTCAATTAAATGTTAAATTTAAAGAAAATGATTTCCTCTAATGGCAGAACGTGCCACAAAACGAGCTCGTTGCGTACTTTGCTGTGTGACATGCACCATGTCTAATGGCTTAACTAAACAATAGGCCAAACCTAAGTGTGTATGTGTGTGTGTGTGGGTGTGTATGGCTGCGTAAAGCAAACACAACAACAAACAGAAGAACAATTTAATACTTTCATTTCGATCGAAATGATAAAAGCTAAAAGGGAACTACACACACATAAGCACACACATAAGCACACACACAAGCAATAAAGTTGAATTAATGAATAACTTAGATAAAATATCTAAAGGCAGAAACAAGGGTGAATTTTGTGGTTTTCAATTGTTGAAAGTTATTAAAAGATTAAGTCTTAAGAAATTGAAAAAAATAAGTTTATGAACTTAGCAGAGAAGAAGAAGACAGCAAGGGATTTAGAAGGACAATGAAAGAGAGAGAGAGAGAAAGAGAGAGTGGAAAAGAGATAGAAAAAGATTAAAAGAAACAGTTACAAAAGTCTTTTATAACTAAAGCGTATTTATAGCAGAAAAAAGAGACCCAGAGTGAGAGGAGAGGGCATGAGACAGAGAGAGAGAGAGAGAGAGACTGAGTGAAAAAAAGAGACGTATGCTTGTTCGACAGCGAACTAGTTCATTTGCAATTACTTGCGGCCTGCCAAAGAAATACTCGTTTATCTTCCTAATGAAGCTCTTTGAGTGCCAGTTTCTGGTTTTCCAACGCTTTTCCTGCTTAAACGACAACTGTTTGCCAAGTGATGTTTGCAAATGCAGGACAGACTCTAAATACATTAAGGTTGATACAAATATATGCATATACAATATATATAAGCTATGTAATACATTATGTTTGCAAATGGATAGCAACATTTGTCTTGAGTCAATTCCTTGTCCTGAGATTTTGTTTTGTAGATTTGTAGATGTGTTGTTTGTAAGTAATCCAGATTTTGATTGAATTCGTTGTCATATATATTTGTCATATTTTGTATATTTTTCAATATGACAAGTCGCAAATATTTGCATACTCAAAGTATGAATAATTTATTAAATGTCTATCTATTTATCTATCACAAATGCAAGAGTTGAGGAACAAGTTATTTATGCTGTATAACTGTGAATATAAATAAATATATATCCATATAAATATATATATAATAATGTACTTCTGGTGACTTGCTAAGCAACACTGAAATCACATTTTCTATGCTTCGAGCGTATTTAAATTTGCCTTTGACAACTTTGTTTTATTAGTTGAATGCAAATAAAGCAGAAGCCACTCTCTATCTACCTCTGTCTTTCTCTCCCTCGCCCTCTCCCTCTTTCTCTCTCTCTCTCTCTCTCTCACTCTACCCCTTCACTTTCTAAATATAACAGTTATCAAAGAACTTTCAAAGAACTAATTCAACTTAATTCAAGGAATTCAATGCGTATGAGTATTATTTCCAATACACATGTACGTACTTTATACGTGTGTGTGCGTGTGTGATAAAATCAAAGGGACACGTGTTCGCATTTAACTAATCGCTTATTGATGACTTGCAAGTGAGACAAACAATAAAGTTTACAAATTGAATTGCTCTCAATCAGGTTGTAAAGTGCTTAAAACATGCAACTTTTTGATACCCTGTACACATCTAAATTGAAAGAGCGGGAGCGGAGAGTGGGTAGTATGACGCGTGCTTTTGTGTGTGGTTATAAAATAAATATATATAAATTTACTTGTGAGGCAAGCTAATAATGTGAAGTACTCACTCTAAAATACCCTGTAATATATAGAATATGGGAACAGGGGGTATTTTGAAGTGATAGATTGCAGAGTATTTATTTCAATTTATGTATATGCTATAAATACAGAGTAAATATATTTTACTATAATTAACATATGTATATGTATTATACAGTTGCAATATATGCATATGTACATGTATACAGGGCATTAGCTAGTCGCTCAACCATTTCATTTGCTTGCCACTTTTGTACATTTTTGTTGGTTATTGCAATTTCTCACATGGAAGGCAATTTGCTTAACAACAACAACATTTGTCCTGCTTCTCTGTCCGTCTCCCTCGCACGCATTCTGCCTGTATGTCTGTCTGCTCGTCTTTCTGTCTGTGTGTCTCCTTCCCTCTGCCTGTTTGCTGTTGCACGCCTTCACGTTTGCTTCGAAATGAGAATTCAGTTTCATTTGCAAACGTCACGCCCCTCCACGTCGCCCCTTTTTACCGCTATGTCTGCCAGCTTTTCAGTTTGTTTTTTTTTTGTTTCGTTTTTCTTTCTTTTTTTTTTTTGTTCTTGTGGACAGGAAAACTCTCGCTTTGGCCTGGCCAAAAGTTGAGTCGAGGCAACATTTCATTTGGTTGCATTTGCACTTGGTGTTGTTGTAGATGTTGCAGCTGCGGCTTCACTTCAAGCTGTAATTTGATTTGTTTTTCGAATCTGCCTCCGCCTGCCTGCCTGCCTGCCTGCCTGCTCTCTCACTTTTTATTGGCAAACGGCAAATCGAGTTGGTTTTTCACTATTTTAGTGCTGTTGCACTAATTAATTTTGCTGCCGTTGCATGTTGCATGTTGGATGTTGTCTGATTGTTGCCACATTGTTTGAGAACCAATTTGTTCTGTTTAGCTGTCCATAAATGGTGCCGTCTACAGTTTACAGTTAGATGCTTGCTGATTAGTCGAACTGATGGACCAGCAGTCGAGGCACAAGTGCGTAGGTGTGGGTGTGTGGGTGTATGTGGGTGTGGACAGTGCGCATGTCCTGGCAGGCAAGATTTATTGCCTTTGGCCTTTGCTAAGCTCGAAATTAATGTACTTCACAGTTGAGTTTAGCAGCTGCCAAAACGCTGCCAACAGATTAGCGTATGTCTGTGTGTGTGCGTGTGTGTGTGTGTGTGTGTGGCAGCCTAATGAAGTTGTTAATGCGTAGGCAAACCTGTTTTTGCTTGCATGTGTGTGTGCTTTGGTAAGTGTGTGTTACAAGTACTCGCCTGCACTTACGCTCAGCCAACAAAACACACATGAAAATCTAATAAGACGCTTATAGATGTGTGGGTGTATGTGTCTGTGTGTGTGTGCGTGTGTGTATTTGTTTTGTGTTTTAGCTAAGGTTTTGACACCCTTTCGAGTGGGTTTGTCATGGCTTGCGGCTACAGCCTCTGCCTCCGCCTCTGCCTCAGCGTCCGTCTCAGACGCTGATGTTGACCATTAGCCGACGACAGGAGTCGGAATACTGGATAGTGGGAGTCCTATTCGAGTCTAACCCCATGGCGAGTGACACTCATCTGGTTTATGTTCTGTTCTTTTCGTTTGCTGTTCTCGTTTTTCTTATTTTTCTTGCTTTTCGAAATTTTATTGCGCTGCTTTTGCTTTATTTTTATGTGTTGTGCGTTTGTAGTTACGATTTAAGACTTTATCCCAGCTTCTCTTCACTTTTCTCCTCTCTCTCTTTCTCGCTTAGTTCCGAGAGTTTCTCGGTTTCGGGCTTGGTTACATTTTTTCGCTGGCCCAGCGTTTATTTTTATGTGTACACTTGATTGGATCGTAAAACTTGTGTAGCTGGCGCTTAACTCGCCACTAGCATCGAGTAGCTCCACACATAAATAACTCAACGTGGAGCCTTATAATAAAGCACATTACTTATAAGCTAAACTTAAGGACCGCTGGTTAAGATATCGTTTGCCAAATGAACAAATTACGGTAGACTTTGTACGGCGTAGTTATATTCGCTTATTAATTGGGCTTAAGTATATGCGAGTCCATTAATGGCACATTATATTTCATTGATAGTAAATCTGAGTTAATAAACATAACCTAAAATGTCAAATTTTTCTTTAAAAAAAGATCAACGTAAGCTTACGACAATAATGATAGTTGTTTATCGATAAGTTCACAAATAATCGTAAATAAACGTATTTCTCTTTGGCTGTTGTTCATAATATTGGGAAATGTTAATAATTTCCCAACCGACCAATGAATTACGATCATGTGGCAGCTCTGTTTCTTAAGGGAAATTTAATTAAGTCCCAAGCTTATTAGAAAATTAATATACGCAAGCTGTTAATATAATGTCGTAGATAATAACGGGAAATTAAAATTATTCCAAGCTCTTGAATGTAATTTATGTATAAATGAAAGGGAAACTTGTCTATAACAAATAATAATATGTGGAAATATCAATTATTGCCA
Organism: Drosophila pseudotalamancana; assembly: GCA_037075185.1. Taxonomy (NCBI): domain Eukaryota; kingdom Metazoa; phylum Arthropoda; class Insecta; order Diptera; family Drosophilidae; genus Drosophila; species Drosophila pseudotalamancana. Next base: position 2,992 of record JBAMCK010000607.1, on the reverse strand, counting down.
AGCTCTTGAAATAGAAATTTGTCTTTTACACATTTAATTAAATTCTGAAGTCAATTGCAAACAGTAGCTGTAAATGCGAAGGCCAACTAACTGGGTTAAATCGTCGCCGTTAGCAGCCAGTTAGCTGCTGATCGTATTTTCGAGTGCAGCTAAAGCTAATTAAATTTAATGCCTGGGGCATGCATCAGTTGCACCACTGCCAAGGAATTAAATTACCGCTAACGAGTGCAGAAAGCCAAGTTAAGTTGCTTTTGGCTCAGTTGACAACATTGCAGTTTGTATTTTGTTGCTTTGTAGCTTTGTAGTTTTTAATTTGCTTGCCGTTGGCTTTGCTCTTATTTCGGCTGCTGGAAATGAATTAATTTTTCATTTATCCCGGTTGGTAGTTGCAAGAGTGAAAGGGGAGGGGAGGAGGAGGGGTTTGGGTGGTGCGGCTTAATTAGGTAAGTGAAAGTGGCGCCAACGCCAAACAATTGAAGCTGTCAGACGCCAGCCATGAAGTGGGTCAATTGCCAAAGGCAGCAGCAGCAGCAGCAGCAGCAGCTCCATTTTGCATTCATTCATCCGTCCATCCATCCATCCATCCATTTATGCACCCATCCAGCTGCCTCTTGGAACGGTCAACGTGCTGGAGCATATTTTAAAAGCGAAACAATGTGCCAAGTGCCGCACGGAGTGTGCATTCCAGTTGACATCCATATGGAGAAGGCAGAGAGAGAGAGAGAGAAAGAGAGAGATACAGAATGGTAGGGAGAGAGACAGAAGGAGCGAGGGAGAGAGAGCAGTAGACAAGCGCCTCTGATAAGTGCAGTCTAATTGAATTATGTGCTCAAATTCTGACAGTTGGCCATCAAAGTGTAAGAAGAAGAAGAAGAAGAAGAAGCACTGCAGCTGCCTTTGGGAATCACTTGTTCCATCAGCCACAGGCTCTTAGCCTTAGACACAGACTCTCGGCTGCTGGGATGTGTGTAATTGACAACATGCTAAGCTTACTTGACAGCATGCCACACACTCACACACACAGCCATGCAAGCAACACTCGTTGTTGTCTGTGCCATCAATATGAATTGCTATGCTACAATGACACCAGCTGCTTGACAGAAAAGGAAGTGCGAAGGAGGAATTGTGAATTGAATAGAAGAAGTTTTGTATTTAAAGACAATAGCTTTAATATTATAATCGTAAAGTTTCGTAACCGAAAAGCAGTCAAAAAGTACATCTGAAAAGCTTTTAATCAGCTTTTATCAATATACATTTAAAGCTGATTAAAAGCTTAACAGATTTTAATCCAGCTGAAAAATGACTTTGCAAGGACTTAAGAGTTAGCATCTGCGACATTTGAATAACATTCTCAGCTGGTATCATTTTGCCTTTTAGACCTTTAAGTACAACATTTTAATAAGCTTTTCAGCTGGTGTCATTTGTCATTTTGAGGCATGCTAAATGAATATTAAACATAAAATACGTGAACAGATTTTTGGAATTTAATTTAAGAGTCAGCCAACAGGATGCACTCGAGATTTAATTGTATTTATGGCCAACGGCACAACTCTCTTTCTCTCTCTCTTTTTCTCTTTTTCTCTCGCTCTGTCAAAATTGAAATTTGATGTGCTTCGGCGTTACTGCAGTTTGTTTCCCAGATACCAGGCTTATCAATAGGCTACATTAAAGGCAAATTTAACTCGTGACAGTAGAAAAGGACGAAGAGCAGAAAGTCGAGCAGGTGGAGGGGGAGAAAGTGGAGCCTCTTGACAGTTGATCTATGTGGCGCTCGTAAAGCCTGAAACTGTCAATAAAAATAACATGGAGCCGAGTCGACTTACTGATAATTTATGTACCTGAAATTCGCATCTCGAGTGCCGAGATTTGTGTCTCTCCCGCCTTCTCGTATAATCTATTATGTATTACGTATAATGCACACGCGATTCTCATCTCCCAGGGCCTGGGCATAGCTTGAAGGACCAAGGACAGGGCGACGACAACAATGCGACACTCACACACACACTCCCACACATTAGGCAACTTTTGTGGGCTCTAAATGCAGACTACGAGACAGGTGAAATACCTCAGACTCAGCCTCAGCCTCAGCCTCAGCCTGAGTCCTTTCCTGATTTATGCATGCAGTTGCTTTATTGAAAGTCGAGCAAGCGTTTAGGCAGCTATAAATATTTTTACGCTTTGTATACCATAAGTCAACAGCTGATCGCTGGGTATGACAAGCTATCAGTCATAAGCAGGTGTAATCAGTTACCTTCAAGTTTAATGGGGTTTGAATCCTTGTGTTTGAAAATTACCTTTAAAGACGTTTATAAAAAGTTCTCATGGTTGCATTTTTAACTGCAGTAAGTTCCATTTATATATATCCATCATCAAACTTCCCTAAGTAAAACGAAAGTTGTCCAAATAGTAATGCGGAATTCGAACCTACGACCATAAATTATCTAGAGATTATACCCTTCCATCCTTTCCATAACTATTCCTTACACCTTTTTAAGTCATATTCTTGCTGACATCTTCAACATGTTATATTGCACTGTAGGGTATCTGCAAGTCGACTACTTGGTTTTGTTTGTTTCTTACTTTTAGGCACTTGCCTACTTTATTTTCTTTGCGTCTTTTTATTTTGGTCGACAGATAGATGCGAGCATCTCCCGCTGTGTTAGAGCTTCAGGTTAGTTTGTTTGCCTTGGCACCTGACAGCGGCGAAGGTCCTCTTCCTCCTCCACTGTCAGATACACTCATAAAGAAGAGTGTGGGGGGAGTGAGGTAAAGGCAAGGCTCATACATAGATCATAAATGTAGACGAAGCCTAAAAACAAGTTCTCCAATTGCACATGGCAAAAGTTTTTTATGATGCATTTAAAAGTTCTTGATTATGCGAGGCGCAGCTATCTATATTTATGCCAGCCTCTCTCTCCCTCTCTATATGTGTGTGTGTGTAGATGTAGGTGTGTGTGGGTGTTTGGCTGCCGAAACACTTCAAATATACGAG